>CM055198.1:4847572-5107572 GCA_029224185.1 Karalla daura
TGCAGAGAAGGAAGACAGCACACTCTGACCACTGCCAGTGGATCAGAGGACTGCTTCCCTGAAGGACAGGTCACAATGCATTTGATCCTGACCTCCAGAACACACCCCTCAGTGTGAAAACCATTTGGTCACAATAAAGAAATGTCAGGAGCCGAGCAAGTCTTTACAACTGGTGTCCTGTGAGCGGGTCACTTTGATTAAGACAAAGGACAGATAAAGGAGGTATGAAGGATCCTAGGAAGGACCTCCACACAGTTCCCATACTTTGATCACTGAAGCTGATACATTTTTATATAGGAAGAGGCTATAACACAAAGATCAGTTCAAAGTAAACACATCTAATGGAAATTTCCTCCACCATTTAAAGTCAAAACGGTTTTTTAATCATTATTTAAACTTTTGCAGTCTGACCAAAGTTAAGGCTCCATTTGATGTGGTCGGATACGACTAAGAGTACAAACTCAGGGAGGGGGACCCAAATGAATGACTCTTCACTGGTGAGCAGTGAAATGAAACGATTTGATCAGGAACAAACGGCACTCATAAGGAGGCAGACAGAAGCACAACACAAACCTCTACGAAGCTGACAAACAAGCAAAAGGCTGACGAGGAGAAAGACAAAAGATAAAGACAAATAGTGGACAGCTGATGGCTGAAGCTTGATCGCAGGCAGACAAAAGCTACAGCCAAAAATATCTTTCTGCTCTGAGCTACTGGGTCTCTGTGTTAGCTGCTCCTGGCGTTAGCTGCTACATACCAGCTGGTTCTCGTAGCTGAAGCTGCTCCGCTCCAGGTCTGGGTGACTGACATCGGCCGCTCCTGCCTCTCTCGTCTCTCCAGCGGCTGCAGCTCCTCCACTCGGACAGGAAACTAAACACCAGACAAAGCAGCTCACCGAGCTGATAGCTTGGACCAGAGCGGAAAAAGGTTGCTAACCTCTGTCGACCTGCTCCTCTGCTCCTCTGCTCCTCCACAGGCTCTCTCGGTCATGTGGCCAAATACGTGACGTCACAAAACAGCGACTTTAGCAGCGCGACGAGAGAGGCAGAAGCTACTGGTGTCAGGAGCAGCTGACACATCTACCGAGTTGCTCAGAGCAGAAAGATATTTTAGCTGTAGGTTTTGAGCATCCTTCCTCTCTGCCTGCGGTCAAGCTTCAGCCATCAGGTGTCCGGTATTTGTGGTTATCTTTTGTCTTTCTCCTCGTGAACCTAACAAACACAAAACGGAGCATGTTTAACAGGCTCTGTGGTGAATTTGATCGTTACAAAATAATTCTTGTAAATGTAAAACCTACCCTCTTGTTACAAAAAATCGTTTGTAGAATCATAGAAGACTCCCTGGACACCTGGCAAGGTAAGATATGTAAGATACGCTCCAAACAAGTGGGCTCAAGTGTTTTGTCTCATCAAATGAATTTCATTTGTGACCATGATGAGTGTCTCATCTGTTTCAGGAAAGACGACAGTCATCAGCTGTGTCTCAGAGGATGAGATGACATGAGGTGTTGTAGACAGTCAGGGTTGTACATCCACACCTGAGCACCAGAGGGCTGGACCATCCAAGGTGTTCAGCACTTCTCGGGCATGTCCAACCATCCAACCTACCCTCTTGTTACAAAAATCGTTTGTAGAATCATAGAAGACTCCCTGGACACCTGGCAAGGTAAGATATGTAAGATACGCTCCAAACAAGTCTTAAAGTGGGCTCAAGTGTTTTGTCTCATCAAAAGAATTTCATTTGTGACCATGATGAGTGTCTCATCTGTTTCAGGAAAGACGACAGTCATCAGCTGTGTGTCAGAGGATGAGATGACATGAGGTGTTGTAGACAGTCAGGGTTGTACATCCACAACCCTGTCAGGGATGTCCCTCCATCCAGGGCTTCCAGGGTTCGATGGTTGAATTTTGAGATGTTAGATGATTAACCCTAACTGCTGTGGATGTGGTGAAAATAGCTCAGCAGGATAAGGAAGGCTTGGCTCCAGATTGGCTATTGGAATTAGGTTTGGGTAAATGACATTGGGATGCTTGCCTGCCCAGTGCCACTCCTTCCTCTACCCCCTTCTCCTCCCTCCTCTCCCCTTCCTCTTCTCCTCCCTCCACACCCTCCTCCTGCTCCTTGTCCCTCTCCCCTCTACCCACTCTTTTCCCTCTACCCCCTTGCTCCTCCTGCTCCTTGTCCTCTCCCCTCTACCCCCTCTTTTCCCCTCTACCCCCTGCTCCTCATCCTCTCTCCCCACTACCCCCTCCTCCCTGCTCCCTCCCCCTGATGGGATTTGAACACCAGTCAACCTGAGCTCAAGCCTCGTCTTAACCTGCTGAGCTATTTCTTTGCATGTGTGACTGCTAAAAAAAAAAAAAAATCATCTAATACTTCAAAATTGATCGACGAGAGTCCCAGCCTTCTCTCTTCTCCTGCTGAGCTAGTTTTTCATGTGAAATTGCTGTTCAGAACTAATATTAAGCATCTGTCAATGATAAAAGTCAAATAAATATTTGTGATAAAAATAAAATATTTTTTTAAACACCCTAGTGAGAGTTGAACCCACATTCTCCACACAGTAGTCAGGGTCAGTACCCACTACACCACCCAGCTTCAAGCACTCATGCTATCATTGCACCAGAGCATTGGGGTCATTGGGATTTTCTGGTTGAAAGAGGAAAATTTGCCAAATGACAGAGAGAGGCAGGACTGGAACTCATGTCTCCCGGGGTCCCAGCCTTCTCCTTTCCCACTGAGCTATTTCATCTGATGAGCTCCAGAGAGCAGAACCAGCAGACTGATGATCAAAACTATGGATGGTCGGACATGCCTGAGAAGTGCTGAACACCTTGGATGGCCCAGCCCTCTGGTGCTCATGTGTGGATGAACAACCCTGACTGTCTGCAACACCTCATGTCACCTCATGTCTAGAGAGACCCTCTCCCCCCCACCCCCTCGACTGGGTGGGGGGGGCACTTCAAAGAGGATGTCAGAGCGGCTCTACATGCACTTTTTCCACTGTCATTAGATGTCTTCTCCACGACAGTTTATTTCTTTCGGGTGGGGGGGGGGGGGGGGGGGGGGGGGGTGGTGGTTGTGTATGTGGGGGGTAATGTGGTTTGGAGGGGTGGGGTAGGGGTAGCGAGGCAACGCGCCCCCTCCGAGATGCGCGATGGATGCGATTGGTTCGAATTCTCAAACTCCCTCTCCGTGTTTGTTTGTCTCCTCCCCTTTTTTTTCCAGACCCCACCTTCTTCCCGGGCCGCTGCGCGGAGATCTTGGTGCGCGGGGACCAGCGTCGGCCGCCTCGGGGTCCTCCACCCCGACGTGATCAACCGCTTTGAGCTGACCATGCCCTGCTCGGCCCTGGAGATGGACATCGAGCCCTTCCTGTGATTTTTTTTTTTTTAAATTTTTTTTTTACTTGTTTTGTTTTTTTCACCTCCTAACCCCAAACCCCCCCTTGCAAGCAAGCGCAGAGCGCATCTTCTCACCTCCGAGCAGAAAACGGAGAGAGAAAAACACGAGCCTTGACAGAAAGCAAAAACACAAACGGGCAAAAACACAGTTGAAGGGTGTGTGCGGTTGAAGTGTGTCGCGGATGATCCCTTAAGATGGTGCCCGAGGCGGCGAACTGCAGCGTTATGACACCTAGCCTGCGTGTTTGCCATGCATCTGTGACTGTATCTGTGACTGTGTTTTTTTGGTTTTTGCCAGAGTCAGAAGAATTAAAAATGTAACAAGACTCCATTGTGTTTGTGACGCGAGTGGCGTGCATCTGTGTGCGTGTGTCTGTGTGTGTGTGGGCTTGCACGTGCATGCCTGTTCTCAATTTAGCTTTTACTTGTGCCTCGGGGGGGTGGGGGGTGGGGGGGGGTTTCTGCTGCTGCATGGCAATTAAACCCACGAGTGACTCATTACCTGTTGCTTTGTTGCCTTGGCTCTTCCAGCGGCCACACCGCCGAAACCGCCCTCACGCACGAGGTCCCCGCGCAGGAAGCCGCCCCGCCGCGGGCCCCGGCTCGGGCCCCGCCGCCCTCCACCCTGACCGTGTTCGGGGACCTGAGCACGCCGGCCGGCCTGAAGGCCCTCGACCACTTCCTGGCCGACCGGAGCTACGTGGAGGGCTTCGTGGCGTCGCAGGCCGACGCGGCCGTGCTGGACGCCATCCCCGCCGCCCCCTCGCCCGGCCTCTGCCATCTCAGGCGCTGGTACAACCACATCCTGTCCTTCGGGAGGGAGAGGAGCGGCCTGCCCCCGGCCCAGGGACGGTTCGTCCTCCCGGCGGACGACGATGATGACGTCGACCTGTTTGGCTCGGACGAGGACGAGGACGAGGGGGAGGCGGCCCGGGTCAAGGAGCAGCGCCTGGCCGAGTACGCCGCCCGCAAGGCCAGGAAGCCCGCCGCCGTGGCCAAGTCCTCCATCCTGCTGGACGTCAAGCCGTGGGACGACGAGACGGACATGGGCCGGCTGGAGGCGTGCGTGCGCAGCGTGGGCATGGACGGGCTGCTGTGGGGGCAGTCCAAGCTGGTGCCCGTGGGCTACGGCATCAAGAAGCTCCAGATAGGCTGCGTGGTGGAGGACGACAAAGTGGGCACGGACCTGCTGGAGGAAGCCATCACCGCCTTCGAGGAGTACGTTCAGTCCGTGGACGTGGCCGCCTTCAACAAGATCTGAGCCGCGCCGAGGGGCGGGCGGCCCCCGTCTCTTCCGCATCCGGGGTCAAAGATGGCCGACGCTACACGCCACGCCGCGCAATGCTAATCCGGCACCCTGCACGTCCGTGTAACGCGACGAGCTCAGGTCTCCCCCGTTCCAAAAGACTCCCTCTCTCTCCTTTGATACGACAAACAAAAGACCCATGCCTCCAGACACCGAATAAAGCCATTCTAACGTTCGACGGCGTGCTCCGAGCCTCTTTCGCGTTGCGTGTGCTCTCGCCGCTATCCGCTAAGGCGCATCGCCGCAGCCAGTGGCCTCCGTATGAGAGGGAGCCGCGCAGATGATAACAAGCCGTCGAGCAAATTCGGTCCGACAGGTGCTCCGGCATTCCTTCAGACGCCGACTGTGGCCAAGGGGAGGTTTAACCCGTGCCGCGCCGCGCAGCGGCTCCTCCGCGCACAGTAAACGGGCCGCAGATGGCGGCGGCAGATGGCCTGTCGTAACCCGCCGAGCGCCTCGCCCGCCAGGACAAAGGCGCAGACGGGTGCCGCTGAAGTGAAGCCGCTAACTTTCAGTTGAACAGGTTTTGATAGTTTTTTTTTTCCCGGGCCGGTGTGAGCTTGTCTGGCTCGAGACGGGGGTTGTCCCGTTTCGGGAGAGGCTAGCGGGGATGTGAGATTGCGGAAAGTGAGTAGTGAGGCCACTGCGCGGCACGATCAACAGGTAATAACGTCGTAAAGGCTTCATAGGTCAGTGAGCGAAACACTTTTATTTGCTTTCAGTGTACTTCCAGAAACACTTGTCAGTTATTCCCAGCAGAAGCTCCTCGTGTAAGAATGTGAACATGTAAAAAAAAAAGTTACATATTGAAATAAATAAGAGGTACATTTTAGTTCAGTTCAGATTGTCATACGTCAGTCTCGTACATATCAGGTCACAGTATCCCCAGGAAAAGGAACACCCTGTTGACCAGTATGGAATTCACCAGTCCAACAGATGTATATGTGGCAAACTTGGACGGCACCTCGATCTCTCTCCTCCTCCTGGCACTGGCGTCGTGCTTTGGCACCCGGTGCCAGGAGTACAACAGGTGCAGGCTCACGGTTTTCACTACCTGCCGGGTCCCAACGAGTGCCACGACTCCCACCAGGAAGCGGGCCCCGCCCAGGGCCACCGCCTTGGCCGTGAGCGCCGGGAAGGGAACAGGTAGCACCCCCTCGGGCTCGAAAGTCTGGCCCAGTTGCTGGTTCACCCAGTATCCCACCGAACAGCCGGCGCCCGCCCCCAGAATGGTGGTGGTGTCCCCCCGCGTGGTGCTGTAGTAGTCCAGCTCGGGGTACGTGTAGCTGAGGAGAAGGGGCAGCAGCAGCCCCACCACGGGAGAGAGGCGGCTGGTCAGCTGGAAGCGGTCGAAGCTTTCCCAGTATGGATAGGAGAGGGACAGGAGCAGGGCTGACAGTAAAATGCCGCAGATCACATCCTGGAAGAGGAACAGGTAAGGCTTTAGCCGAACGATGCTACTTAGCTTAGCTTAGCTTAACGCTACTCAATGCTTAACATTTATAAGGAATGATTTTCCAGTTGTCAAATCACTGAGGGCTCTGAGAAGTCACTTTTCCCTGAGTCATAGCCACAACCTGGCATTTTTAACACCTTTCTGTGTCCCCATTGTTGACTATTTCATGTGTAATCGGTGAGTCGTAAACGTTCTTTGTGATATTTTGACACAGCCAAACAAGCTGTTTCTAGTATCTCTGCTAAGCTACGCTAACCAGCTACTGGCTTTAACTTCATCTTTAATGGCTACTTTCAAACCTCTCATTGTCTGCCCTGCAAGTGATTTAGATGGTATTCCCAAAAGTCAAATTATACATTTTTGGCCATGTAGGTAAGAAATATTAGCCATTAGCCTTAAGTGTCCAGATAACGCTGAGCTTAGTAGCTGTGATAAATGTGCACTTAAAGATAACAGAGTTAATATCTTAAAATGATGGCATTGGGATTTTCATGTGAAAGGGACATAGACTGCCAGCTGCATTAAAAAGTCTTGGATCAAAGCCTCGGCCAGACAGTCTAAACAGACACAGATATGAATTATGAATCCTGCATTGAGCCTGAATGTTTAATGCTGTAGGATGTGTGTGTGTGTGTGTGTGTGTGGAGGGACCAGCTCACCAAAACTGAGTGCATGCCGGTGTAGAGGCGACTCAGACACACCAAGGACGACAGCGTCACCGCAATCAGAAGGCCCACCTCAAACTGGAACTGAGACAGGAAAGCATACATTGTAAATGGGACCTAGACTGGTTGAGTGGAAACTTGAGACATCAGTGTGATCAGAAATACCTAAGATGTTTTTTTTTTTGTTCCACAGACCTGGTGTCCTTTCATGCTTATCTGACACCCATAGATATGGTTTCCACGCGCTAGCTGACTTGCCCGCCATTCACATCAAGGCTTACATGAGGAGCTACCAGGAGTGCCACAGGGTCAGAAGTGCTCTAGTGGCGAAGGACTGCAACCCAAGATCTCAGCTCTGAATCCAGTCAAGTGGCCCCTGAGCAACACACCTCACCCCAGTTGCTCCCTGGCAACAGTGGTGCCCACATGTATTCTTCTCTTTTTCTTTTCACCTGCAAAGCTGAATGTAGGCCTCACTCTTCTTTGGTGTCACGTTCCATTTCTGTCCAGATTTACCCATTTTTAACTGCCATTTCAATGTCTAGTGTCTAATCCAAAAGTGTTAAGAATGTGGATATAATGATGTTTTGGGACCTGCCATTGATCTTGGGCCAGGTAACTGTTGTTAGTGAACAATGCCAGGGCAACAGTAGTTGCACATTCCTAGATCTCCTTCAAATCTCTAACCATCACACATGCGTGTGGATGCCTCAGACATGCACAATGACAAACACCACTCCCTGATAAGAGAGGTAAAAGATAAAATCTGTGCAGGTAGAATGTCTGATGTCACATGCGCCTGTCATTGCTGACATTCCTCTGCTGTCACCCGGTGCCTCTTCAGCCTTTCCTCCCCTTTCCTGCTAGTTTGTGATCATACCCCCCCCATTCATCAATCCTCTTCATGGCGACGTGTAACTCCTCTCTCTGGTAACGTAGCGCCTGTCATTAAGTCACCGCTCCTTTATTCCTCACTGTCCCTCTATCCCCCTGGCCCGGCCTCCTTTACCTATAGCGACAGGTTTTGTTCCCCCTCCATTTCAATAACACTGAAAAGAGAGGCCTTGTGTATTCATTCACCTCCTCTTGTGCCTCCCCCCTCCTCTCCTCCTTTCTGCCTTTTTTCCTGTGTCTTTTCCTGTCCTTTGCAGCTGGAAGCCTATTCACTGGTAGTTCATGAAGAGAGGGTGTTTTTTTCAAAGGCCACAAAGGATGCTCGGGACAGGAGGGGGTCACTCTGTGATTGACTGTTGTGACCTCCGACCTGCTCTGGGAACTGGTCGAGTTGCCCCGAGGCCCGCTGTCTTTTCAGGAGCCGCCGCAACAGCCTGCTCCTCATCTAAAGCTGTGCCTGCTCTGTTCTTTCAGGGGAATCCTTAAGGAATGTCAGGCTGGAGTAAGTGCCCCACTGTGCACAGGGCATCTCGGGGTTGGTCACATGGTGGCTCTGACCTTGAAAGGGGCGATGCAAGAAAATGTCGGCAAATAGCAGACTAAAAAACAGAGACCACAAATCAGTGTGACAGCTGAAGGGGCAGTAAACTACTAACTGCGGGATTCACCGTGGTCTTCATTAAAACTGAGCTTGATTGAGACGGCTCATGATTGAGCCGCTGAGTGTTTTATTGACTTGGCAGGAGAGTGGGAGAGATAAAGAGCAGAGGAGTTGGAGGGGGGGGGTGGAGGTGGAGACGTGGACTGACAGTCATTGACTCAGTTGAGTCCATCAGAAGACCAAACAGCAGCTCGACGGGTGTGGCTGATGGTGACTGATGGTGACTGCTGGCCCCGCCCCTCCCAGCCCATTGTCCGACAGCTCGGGCTGGACCCTGACAGACAGTGCCGCCACTCCCTTCATCCCACTCAGCTCCCAGTGAGCAGACGGCCGTCCACAGCCTCCCGGGTCTCTGCGTTTGCGGCTCTGACTCGAGTGAAGCAGCTCATCGGGATCAAGTAATTAAACTGGGCCTCGCTGATCTTAAAGGAAATCCATTAAATTCATCGGCAGTGTGTAACAGCACCCCTAATGAGATACCTAAGGTCACACTTACAGTTCAACATCCACTTAGCTTGCGCTTTCAAGACCTAATGAGGTCTCATTTGCACCCAGTTACTGTGGTATTACATTTTTTCATTGTAAGAGTAATGAATACTGAAAGTTGTAATTTCAGTAATAACGTTTGCCAGTCACAAAAAGAGTTTCTACTTATTGTCATCCCCATCGAAAAACATAATGGACATTTGTGAGCGCTTTGATCTTTTGAAGTCTCATAAAAAGAAGCACAAAGGTTGAGAGTGTGACACTTGTAATCATTTAAAGGGGTGATCTGACATTGCTCACCAGGGCTATTACATATTTCGATTTTAAAAATGTGAGAAAGCGAATAGAAATGATTTTCTTTTTGGTAGAACTATGTAGCCCGACGTGTCAGATGGTTTGTTACATAGAACCATTTGGGGGTTGTCATGGAAACAGGCCGTTTCAAGAAATAGCCTTTTGGTAGATGATTAAATGAAGCATCAGCTTGTTACCATCCATCGCAGGCCATCTTCCACCAATCATATCCCTGAACTATACGACCTTGTAATAGCGCAAGATCATGTGAATTATAAAAAGTAAATGATGAACGCTATCACCGACGTCCCCACAAGGCCGCAATAACAACATTGCAGTATAGCAAAGTGGCATTTAACTGTTAAAATACACTGGATATACTACATTAAAGCAGTGGGTGAAATAAAACGGTGGCCTGGAGATGGAGCCGATGCAATGACATTCTACAAAAATGAAATGGAAAACCACTCATTGGTTCTCGAGAAATTCCACTTAAGGCCACAAATGTGAACCCAGGAAGATTCATGACGATTCTGTGCTAAATTTAACAAGATTCCATCCAACGGCTATTTCAGTCCGGACTTGAGTGATGGATCGCACAAACAAGCCGTGTTGACACATGCACAATGCTGCTCTGATTCCAGTAATATTCCAACCTCAAATGTCCGTTAATTAGCTTTGTGTCTCTCAGCAAATGGAACCCGTCTCTTGAGTCATGATTGAACATCCACGATGGGCGTGAGTGTTCTCATGAATCACCGACTGTGAATGACTGCGGCTGCTTCCAAGTTAATCTGTCAATCCCACACTGGCTCCACGTCCTAATCCCCGCTGCGAGGTGTGTGTGAGAGCATTCTGCAGGACACAGTACATTCCGTGTCACCTCCGTGGGCACGTACTTTTCCTTTTGCCGGAACGGCTCACGGCCGTCAGTGACTCTCACCTGTAACCTGGAGGGGGCGCTTAGCAAGAGGGTGAAGGAGATGGCGGTGGCGGCCATGGCGTGGGTGGAGGGCAGGCCGTACTCGGCGTCCACGCGTGTCTCCAGCTTGACCACAGGAGGGGAGCAGGGACGAGGCAGCTTCAGCAGGTCTTTCATCACCTGGCCCACGTACATCACCACCTGACGGAGGAGATTTGATGGCTTAGTCACACTTGTGTTTTATATAACAGTCCGTCTGCCCAGATTTCAGATGCCGTCTATAACCTCATGTATAAATGAGGATGGAATTATGGTTTTTTTTGTCTTGCTGTACATATTTGACGGGGTGTAGACTGTTTGTAAACCCCCTTTTAAGGAATACAGATTTTAAATAATATTACTGTCAAATACATATAGCGTTAATGTATGTCTGACCAGCTTCATTGCAGTGAGGCACTGCGGTGGATTCCATTGCTTCGCCATCAAAGCAAGAATTAGAGACAGTGAGGATAAAAAGATAGCAGAGGAAGTAAAATCCTGATTAGGCTATGCTCTAGAACTACCCACACTCCCTCATAAATAAATAAACATCGTATCCGCTCTAAAAAAAAAAAGAAAAGGGAAAGGAAAGGAAGGAAAGGGAAGGGAAGAGAAATGAAAGGAGACCCATCCTGGGATGGAGTGTAGATGCTGCAGTGGTACAGTAACAGAATCTGTTGTGAGGAACTGAGAAGTGAAGAAGGCAGCATTCGCTGACGCAGCGTCTTCAACTGGCTGGGTCAGACTGAGGGCTCCTGACACAATGACACACTCATTGCAAGGTGTGTGTGTATGTGTGTGTGTGTGTGTGTGTGTTTGTGTGCGTGTGTGCACACTGTGATTAGGTATGAGTGTGTGTCTCTCCAAATGTGCTGCCTATTCTCTTTCATGAGCTCCCTGGCGGCCCTCGGAGGGGCAGCCTGCTCCAGCTCCAGGTTTATTTAAAGCTCTGCCTTGTATATTTAATGAATGGCTGTCTTCGCGAGGAGCAGGGAGGCAGCGCACAGAGAGCAAGCAGGACACTAATGTGTGTGTTTAAGGGAGAGAATAGAGAGGTTGTTATTACCATCTCCACTGACACTGTAATCAGGAAACTCTTGTTACCATGGCAAATGAGAAGTAAAAGTGTGTCCACGGGCCTGCTGTGAGTTCAGCGGAGAGCAGAATGGGAGAGGCGGGCAGATAGATGGAGATTAAAACTTCAAAAATGGCCTGAAATAAATGCGAACATCTGCACTCACAAGAATTAAAAAAGCTCTGTAACTTTTAAAGCAGAGCTGAGTTGAGATTCCAGATGCTGACTATAGGGATTTGTGTAATATAAGTGATGTTGGGTAACATTGCCCGGCTCAGAGTCAGTGTTGTGAGTTTATCCCAAAGGTGGTAAGACGGGGTTGAAATCAGAGCTTGGAGCGGGCATGTCATGTTCACAAACAGATATCTGTGAATGTGGCTGGAAGCACGCGGACACTGTCATGATGAAAGAGGAGACTCTCTTCCTCCAGACTGCTCACACAATGTTTGGTCTCTGAAATGTCATTATGCATCGCTCTGTGGTATTAAGACATTCCTTGCAGTGGGCTGTAAACATATGAGCTGCAAAAAGCGTCACACATAGGGCGAAGGCAGGGAATACACCCTGGACAGGTCACCAGTGTATCACATGGCACACACACGCTATTCACTCTCGCTGATGCCCGGGGGCAATTTAGAGTCTCCAATTGACCTGAGCACGCATGTTTTTGGATTCTGGGAGGCAACAGTGCTCGACATTCATCCATCACGTCACCAGCGAAACTACAGATTCATAATATACATCTACATGTAAGCTTCTATGCGTGCTGAAGTCATCATACTACATACTACATGTAGCAGTGATTAAAGTTAGCAGTTTCCACATTTCCTCAGTAAACATTTCAACTATTCAGTGGTTCGCCTTCATTTCTTTTTTGCTCTGCTTCTATTTGAATATTTTTATTCCAGCATCTCCTGCACACTGCCTCCACACACACACAGACACAGACACACACACACACATACGCACAGACAGAATAATTAGTACCATCACATGGACAATAAAGAGAAGACAGACAATGGTAAACCCATTTAGCACGTCTGACCCCGTCCATTCATCACGGCTGTGTGTTCATACAACGAGCCATACTGTGTTCACTGAGTTCCACGCTCTGCCCTCACACACAACGAATATGCCTACCAGTTCAAGTGCTCGCATGATATTATACACCCCCCCTCCCAACACACACACAGACACACACACACACACGGCCCACAGTCATCATCAGCACAAACATCATGTTTGGCTGGCCCCAGCACTCACTGTCTCTCATTGGCATCTTTGTGCAAGTCACATCAAAAGGCTGACCCAGGGATAGTCTGGTCACATCGGGGGATGAGTCAGAGGCAAGTCAAGACACACAAACAGACATAGTCGGCCGGAGCGTGTGTTCACTTTCGTGAATGAGCGTATTGATCAAGACCTCTGCAGCCCTGGACTTTGATCTGTCAACATGTGGATCACATGGAGTGTGTGTGTCTGTCTGGGACACACAAAGGATGAGCTTTTACACAGGTCAATGTTTGTGTGGAGGCAACACACAAGATGTTTGTTTAGCTCCCCGGCAGCAGAGTCAATAGCTGATTCTGTTATAAGATGGCATTTTAGGGTTGTGAGACAGCCTCATGAAAAATAAAGTATCGCTTTATTGCACTTGCTCGGAATAATAAATAAATTCTTAGCGCTGTAAAAATCTTCAAGTGGTGCTTGTGCTTTAGTAGTCACTGGATCCTAACACTTGGAATGAGAGCACAACTCGCATATATCTTCATAATGGAACACAACGGCCCTCGGAGTTCTGGCAGCAGCAGGTGGCACTTTTTATCCGCCAACTGAATGCTGTCTGATGTCTGCATCGCCGACTCAATCATTGTCTGTCACTCCTGGGGTAGACTCTACGCGGTTGCGCTGCGCACATTCAGCCCTTGTTTGCCACATGCCCTCTGTGCCATCGTGTTTGAACACAACCTGAGATTTTTGATATTCCAGACGGCGCGCCGGGCATACGATCTGCATAACACGGTGCTGCAGTAATACTATATAATTCATGACCATATGGTTAATGACAGTTGTTGTTTTTGAAGTCAACGCAAAGTCAAAAAAGCAAGTGCAGGCAACGGAGTGCAGCCAAGGACACAAAGGAACATGTCTGTATAATGTGAGTGTGTAAGTGTGTGCGTCATTCGCGGACCTGCAAATTGTTCCCTCATGCATGCGAGTCTGATTTGCATGGGTGCACTCGCATCCCCGCCGTGAGTTGCCACTTTTGTGTGCGACAGAGAGAAGAGAGAGTGTGCGCAGCCTTTGGTGAACCTTAGATAACTCCAGCAGCACAATGGCGGGGCGCTGTTAAGAGTTGGAGTGCGGGGTGAAGTGCCCCGAGGGCTGGCAGACCAAATGGTCGGTCTAGAGGGAGACAGAGAGAGAGCGAGAGAGAGCGAGAGAGAAAGCTGGGAGCACTGATGAGGCCAATAAAACACTCTGCTGGTGGAGCAGGGGGGAGGAGGACACGCAGTTGAGGCCTGGTAATGTCTAACTAGAGGGAGGGCAATGAGTGTGTTTAGCAGGCAAAGTGGGGAGTGCCAATGTGTGTGTGTGTGTTGGTGTTTATGTGTGTTTGAAGGCAGTTCACACAGGGGGCTTCTGCAACCAGGATGCCAGAAGAATGGTATCTCTTTGCCCTAGGGGGCCAAACAAGGGGTTCAGACACAGGGCACTCACCAAGTGCTTGGGGCGGGGACACAAAGGGCACAAAAACACACACACACACACACACACAGACTGATTGCAGGACTGAGAGGGCATGTCTGTCTGCGAGCCTCGAGAAGTGTCCAATACACTCCATGTGGGATCACACGCGACATGTTCACAGGGTTTTTGTCACAGTGTGCTGGAGTCTGTCAGAAGATACATCTAAAGGGGAGATCCTGGCAGTCTGTCTCCACTGACGTGTCCTCATGTGTGGCCTCTCACCATGTCAGGGACCCTGGTCAGGCTGCCCCTGCACCCCCCCATTCCCTAGCCTGGGGATGTGTAGACACAGTGGTGTCAGAGACAGGTCACCGGGGGGGTGGTAAAAGAAGGTTGAAAGGTGAAGAACGAGAGAGGAAGAGATAAGAGAAGAGAAGTGCCATTGTAGACCGGGCAGGCATCAGGCTGCTAAGACCTTCAGCCAGCTGGGGCCGAGGGACTCTGACACCCACAAACACACGTACGCATATATCTTCTATATCTGTGACTCACAGTCCACATGTTGACCAGGCGGCGGCACAGGAACGGGTCCAGGCTCCAGTGGATGCAGGGCAGGCAGGTGATGTAGAAGATTTCATGGCCTAGGCCAGCGGAGACCAGGAAGAGGAAGTGGAACAGCCAGTTCCTCACCTCGTACTGGTGTGTGCCACAGCCCTGCAGAGGATGAACACTGCTGAGCATAAAACATGACAGGACCAGGGACCTGGGGATGGCTGCTGGAACCGGACCAACTCACATGTTGAAATCCGGCCCGGCTTGTAGTCAGACACACACCTGTTGCACTTTTCACATCTGTTCTACATTTATGTTTAGTAACGTAGCTTACATTGTAATCCAAAGCAACGCAAAGCACAAAAGCATTAAATACTGCTTTACACGCTTTAGTGTATGTGCTACTGGCGCAGGTGCAGAGCACATTCATCGGTAAAAATGAGACAGCAGTAAGAGAAATTGAAGAGTAAGAGTGAGAAACTGAACACACTGAAAGGGTGGTAATGTGTGCCCTGACACGAGCACTTTGATACAATGGCACAGACCCAGCAGCTACTTTACTGGCAAGATTATCTGACTTGAAGTCTCTTTGGCTGGTTGCATACCAGACACCCTGTTGCATTCTGAAGCGTCTGCAGCGGCTTCACCGCACACTGTAAATGCAGTCTGAGAATGACAATTGGCCATCGACCGCGACGCCTTGATTTCGTGCCGCTTTGGTGGAGCAAGAGAGGAGGAATCAATTCTGATGTCAATTTTGAGTTTTAGACCTGGTCTTATTTGACATTTATCACTGATACTGAGCAATGAGACCAAAGTTCCGCCAGGCTCCCTAATTCAACCTATGAAGGCAGACAAACAGGATTTACCACTGCTCCTCCACAAAGTTCACAAATTCACAAGTGAAAAGGAAAAGATAACATGAAGCATGATGAAGCAAACTTTTCTTCTCTAGTGTGCACTAAGGGTTCTTTCATTTGACTTCTGCACGTTCCCTTCTTTCAAACCCCACACCTCCAATGTTAAATGTCGATATGCTTTGAGAAATGTGCAGGATGACGTGACAGTGATATCATCTGGGCTATTTTCAGCGCAGGGTGTACAAAGTTCCTTCACAGTCTCACAACTTATTAAACTTGAGTCCTTGTGACCAACTTGGCCTGCAGGAGGTTCAAAATTGCAAATGGTGCCGATAAAAAAATAAAATGAAATAAAGAAGAACAAGTAACCCTAACCCTAACCCAGCTAATGCCTCTCATATCCCTTGTGGGAATATTGTGTTATCAAAGCATCGTGACCCTTAAAATAAATGGATAAACTATAAACTGTAAAAAAACAACTAAATAAACAAATTGATGAACACCTCAAACTGTACCTGATTCATTTACATAATCACAGGATTAGAAAGTCCTAATGCCCCGCTAAATCCCATGTTGCTTCTCTGATTTGGCCTAAATAGTGTGCTTGCCAAAGAAACTGTAGACAGAGGAGAATGTAAACATCTGATGAAGGCTGTCATTGTGCAGATGAGAGGTGGCTGACCGGGACACCCAGCCAAACGGGAAAAGCCAGTCACAGTTGGGTTTGCAGAGCCAAGCATCTCAGAAAGGAACACAGAAGTGTTGTTTTAATTATTCAATCTCCTGTTTAGCTTTAACGTAGCTTTCTTTTTCTCTGTATGTCAAGTATTGATCGCAGCATTTAATCATTTTCAGCGCGTCCTAAATGTGGGAATTTGCTCTAAATCAGTCCATGTACTGCACGGGAGCACGTTGGTGTCTATTCTGGATTTAAAAGCACTTTGAACCTCGCTGCAACAATGAGAGGCTCAATTCCCTGTGTAATGACTCACTCCATTGGCGTATCCATTCTCCTTGTGTTTATAGTTTGAGTTGTTATCCTGCTGGTCCCATCTCAGTTTCCTCAGCTCCTGCCGGGCTGAGTCCGGGTGCTGCCTCTGATGCGCACCTTGGACCAGGAAGAGTCCGCAGCGTCTCTGGAAGCGGGCCACCAGTTCGGGGTCTTGCAGGCGAGCCAGAAGCTCCAGCATATCAGCAGAGAGAGCCTGCGGTGGGTTCGCTGTGCTGCAGAGGCGATGGTTGCTGGTGTGTGGCAGGGCAGGGCAGGTCGCGCAGTTCCCGACAGGTGCGGCTCCTGTGCGCCGCAGGTGTGCGCATCGGGGGCGGGGCCACAGGGGAGGCGAACTGGTCTTCTGGAGCAGTGGGTCATGTTTATCCGACCTTTATTCTGGGATGGGTCGTGTTATCATGAACTGTTTATAGCAAGAGGAGGGAGGATTTATGGCATACACAAGGACAGGTGAGCCGGTGTGTCAGTAAGACCGCTCATAGCAGGCCGATAGAGGGGTCAGAGTGGAGTTCAGCATGAGGGAGGGGTCTATCATGTCAAATAATGTGTAACCGATAGAGACTAATAATTTGTTCCAGTGCTTGAGGACTTTAGCACCACTTGTCCCAACATTTTAGACCTAATCTATCAGGTTCTAGCAGGTTTCAACACGTTAACTTGGAAAAAACAAAACACTTTTCCTGGCTCAAAACATGCAAGTCCAGATACGTACTCCATAACTGTCACTCCAGTTAACACTTAGTTCATAAAAATGTTGCTAAGCTCCTTTGTAATACGACACATCAAGTCACGTGATCATTCATGTGAGTGGCAGGTATACGGAAGCCCTGACTGGCTGTGAAGCCAATGTGTGGTTGCCAGATAAGCATGAAACAAATCTGTGCAGAAACTGACTCCAGTATACCAACACAATATGGTAGTGAAGCTTTGCTTGAGCAATCCAACAGCAACAATAAGGCAGACAACCTTGGGCAAATTCACATGTTGATCAAATGTGAGCTCTCAAGTCAGAGCAGTAGTCCAGAGGGGACAAGCTGCCTCAGACTGTCAAAGGAAACATATTTCACATAAAGTGTGAGAGAGTCATCAATGATACATGTGACAGACAGCTCTGTCAACTGAGGATCAGGGTTCCCTGTGCCTCTGATCTCTCAGGGTTTACGTGTGATGCTGGAATAACGTGTGTGACCCGTCTATTCAGAGCTTAATTTTCTCTTATGAAAAATGTTCATCCGTCATTTGTCCAGCTGGTTTCAAGGTCAGCCACCATGTGTCCACAGATTACGTAGGTGAATGCGACTTTTAGGGAAATGAACCAGAGGACATTTTATCACACCGTAATTATATGTATCAACAACCACCATGTGCTGTAGCTATCTATCCACACGCAACCTCTTATATATCTATATCTATATAAAACACAACAGACAACCCAGGCGTGGTGTACTGTGACAGCTGGCTCTCAGGAGTTTAAGTCGGGATCAACTGAATGTCAAAGGGATGAAGAGAATATTCACTGTCAGCGTCAGATTTACCATATTTTTTCTGTATCGGTCTGAGGAACTGATTAAATTCAGATTGAAGGGCACTGTTAAAGCCTGCCATGTCAGTAGCTTGATTGAAACCTCCAAAGCAAGGTTGCAGCGTTTGTTTTGTTTAGATTTGCTTGGCGTGTGTGATTTTTGAAGAGGTGAAAGCAAATCTGCATGTGCACACTTTGCTCAGCATATGAGTTTATCGCAAAGGGTTAGAAAGCGGGTTTCAAGAAAAAGCTGCCCTTAAAAGATGCCTTCTTGTTATTTATAGTAAGAATAAGACGCCTGAGAATATGTTAGTGGATATGCAGTAGTCCCTGCCCTGTGTGTGTAGATAGGTTCCAGCAGACCACCCAATGCTGTAAAGGTATGGAGGCATGAAGCATGTATGAAGCAGTTGATAGCCATCACAGGTCGGATGGACGTGGCCCAACACATTTCCAAACCGTGTGATGTTGCTTGTAGCTGTGGCTGACATAGACCTGCCTCCAAAAACTGGTTTCTTGAATATTCGATGTGCTTTTTTCTCACTTATGTTGTAGTCCTCTCAAACTAGAACTTTCCCAGCGGAAATCAATCGAGTAAATCCGTAGAATTTCCCATATTTGTTATCTTCACTCCCTTGTATTGATGTGCAATGATCTGTAATGTCCCACTCTCAAAGGATCCCTGGTGAATAACCGAGATATAACTGAGTCGTGTCTCTTTATCAGATCTGGATAAAACAGTCAGCTGCCTGCGCTGGGTCGACTTCCTTATTGTGTGAGACAAAGCAGGCCTGTGTGTGTGACTGGAACTTTTGCTGGCACATTGTGTGACTTTAAGATGTTCTTTTGTTACAGGAAACAGTGGATTGACGCCCCCCCACTTGACCAAATTAGCGCATCCTGTGGTCTGGGCACGGTCTACGTAACTGGGATGGAGCATGGCTGTCATAGCTGCGCACACAGAGCCCAACAACAACAACAACAACAACAACAACAGGAACAGCACACGTACACACACTCACTCTCTCTCTCTCTGTCCCTCCCTCTCCCTCTCTCCCCCTCCCTTCTCTGCTCTGTGGGATGCTCGGGCTGTGGATGGATGAGCCTTCGCAGCAGCAGCAGCGGCGGCAGCAGCGGAGTCACCAGCATTACATCATCCGCTCCTCCAGCAGCCTTTTAATATTTCACCGGGATCCCGGCGGCGCAGACGCCGCGCCGTGCGCACAGGACGCCGCGGGGATTAGCGGAGCGCACACCGGCCATGTCTGCGGGGAGGAGGAGGAGGAGGATGGTGGAGATGAGCGCGATGATGATGATGATGATGATGATGGCGTTTCAATGAAAGGAGGGGGCGAGGAGGAGAGACGTGCACCGTCATCAGCATCTGTCCGCCAGCTCCCTTTGTGTTCACCGGAGAATGTGAATGGCGAAAGATGACATGGCAGAGGTAGATTTGCCGTCAAACGGAGCGGAACCCCCCGGCCAGGCCTCCGCGGCGTTTCCCTACGAGGAGTACGAGTGTAAAATCTGCTACAATTACTTCGACCTTGACCGCAGGGCTCCCAAGATCCTCGAGTGTTTGCACACGTTTTGCGAGGAGTGTCTGAACACGCTGCACCTCCGGGAGGAGCGGCCATGGCGCATCAGCTGCCCCGTGTGCAGACACCGGACCCCGGTGCCGGATTACCGCATCCAGAACCTGCCCAACAACACCAAGGTGACGGAGGACTTCCCTCTCTACATCGACTCGGACCCGCTGCCTCAGGACGCCCTGCCGCCCTATCCGCCGCCCCTGCACCCGGCCCTGGTGGCCCTGCGCCGGGAGGAGGCGTCGGGCACGTCGGGGGCCACCAGCCAGGCTACGCCGTCCACCACCGTGTCCACCGCCACCACCCTGTCTCAGGACTCGGTGCGCTACGACAGCTGTCAGAGCTGCAAGAGGGTGGCCCTGACCACCGGCTGCGTGTGCGTCATCTTCTCCTTCCTGTCCATGCTGGTGTTGCTCTTCATGGGCCTGATCTTCGTGCACAGCCACAGCATCCCGCCCTCGCCGGCGGGTCCCATCTGCCTGTCTGTGGCCAGCATCCTGGCCATGTTCTCCGTGGTGGTCACATGGCTCATCTGTTGGCTCAAATACAGACCGGATCATGAGACAGGCAGAGCCTCCGCCACCAGTAACTCCCGGAGAAACGCCTGATGGAGAGGGAGGCTGCGTGTCTGTGTTTGTGAGTGTGTGTGTGTGTGTGTGTGCGTGTGTGCGTGCGTGTGTGTGCCTGTGTATATAAAACTGGCGACTGAGGCTCCTGCTCCCTTTACTTCTTTTCTAGGAATCAATCTCGTCCAAAAATGGCCTTTTTATCAGTACAGCAAACACCCAAAGGCCTTTATGTTGTTTGGAGCAATAGGCCGACATGATCCTTGATAATCTCTTCCTTAAACGATGCACTTGAATTTCAAAGTTGACTGGGCGTCCAGAGGAGGGAATTTCTCCAGACTTAGATGCCATAAGTCTGGATTTGGGTTTGATGACTGAATGTGAAGTGCTTATGTCCAGGGTTTTCAAAACCCCTCCCTCCTTATCCTGATAAATAATATGCATATCCCACCATGCCACTCACTGTATGATAACTCTCCATGATGATTCACTCTAATAGCTCAGCAAAGCACTATTGTATTGTACAGATATTGGGAAATGTTCACTCCTGAGCTGCTGGGTGATGGATTTCGGTTTTTATGGGTGTCTGGGTGTCAAATGTTATGCTGTTACGAAGACGCCGTGTCCACAGTTCGAACTGTAAATAGTCCACAGAGAAGTGGTCAGCACTGGGTAGATCCGCCAGTCAGAGAGCTCCCTGGTCCTTGTGCTTTAACCTACCTTCCAGGACAGCACTGTTTCCTGCATCACGGTGAAAACTGTTCCTCCTTTTAGGTTTGTCCAAAAGGGACTCCAAGAGGTAGCGTGTGATCCTGACCCTGCATCCGACTACCCTCGTGCATGTTAGGCTTCTGAGCGGTCCAGGCTTTTTATTAGAACCTTTTTTGTTGTTCTCGTTTTCGAACAGAAGAGACATTGTGTCTCCTGACGCGTGTGCCTCACCTTGTTGCTGAATGAAGCAAAACTTCACTGTAATCATGATCAGAATCACACATACACACGGGCCTCCTGCCACAGGCGGCATCCAGCTCAGTAGGAGTTTCCCCATCCTGTCACAGCACTCACACATAGGAAGTGGAAAACAGGGTTTCCAACATGGAGCTAGCGCCCACGCCGGCACCTTTCCATCGTTTAGAGAAATGTAGGTCTCTGCATCTGGTTCTATAGACAGGTCGGAGCAGATTTTAGTGACCACCAATGTGTAACACAGGGTTATGTTGATCACCTTTTGCTGCTTCCATCTCCACCTCCATGTAACTCCTTCCTGCACGGCCACATGTGCGAGTCTCAAGGGTCTGTTTCCCGGGTCAGACCAGACATGGTGAACAGCTTCTAAAAGCGTCGATTTGGTGTCACTCTGGCTCCTCTGAGAATGTCAGGGGATGTAATTACCTCCCGAAAAATCAAGAACCCTGAGAGCTGTGCTGAGTTCAGAAAGTGGCATATGCGAAAAACTGAACACTACTACAGTATGGGCTGAGCAAGTTTGCGTTATTTCAGTGCCTGCACTAACACAATGCAAATATTTGATTTTCCTAAAACATGATGATTTGGTTTGTATGTTTTTCTTTCGAGAAATGCATTGTGGGTCTGTATCAAAACAAACACTGAGCAAACTGTTCGGTGGAATCAGCCTCAGACAGGCTCAGCACGGTGCAATCAGAAAAAGTGAACTTTCTTTCTATGAGTATAACTGTGAACCGTTGGTAAATTCTGTGTATGTAACTGTTGCTACAATCTATACAATTATTTATTTCTGATTCTTGAATATGGCAAAAAGTGATCCCTTATTTGTGGTGCATTGTAAGACCCTCATATTGACAAATGCGTGATGCTCCATGAAGTGTATTGCACCCCTGCTTTAATCTTCTGGCTCCCTGACCTCCCTCCATTACGAAATTTGGAGATTGATTCCGCAACCAAGGTGGTTTAATCGAAGCACTTATCGTCCTTGCACACACGAGGTGTCCCTGTTTCACTGCAAAAAAAGGAAACAAAGCAAAACCAAAAAAGAAAGAAAATCAGTCCAACATGATTCTCACACCATCCCATGTGACTCCCAAGCTTGCTTCATCCTGCTCAATCCTCTCCAACCAGATGTCAGATGATGCACTTTCACCCTCTTATTTGACACAAGTAACGGGGTCTACCTTTGACTAATGTAAACATATTGTATTTATTTCAGAGGACCTAGAAAATGTTGGTTTTTATGAGAGTCTGTGGTGTTGTCAAAGTACCAAATGTATTTGCACAGAGAAATGTTCCTGATGTGCTGTTTTACATACATACACACACATTTCAGTAATAAAGGAAATATGAGTACCCACGGCATTCATCCTTTGTCTCAGTGCAGCCAGACCAGCAGCTGATAAAATGTCTTCTACGCCGGGCTGCGTTATATCATGCTCAGCTACACTAGTGAGGCTAATGCCTCGACTTGTGTAGGGGAAGGAAAATCGGGGAAGCTGCACATAACCCTTTCAGAATAACCAATCATCTAATGCCTCCATCAATCTTGAATAATTTCTCCCCTCAGCACTCAGCATTAAACTGGGAGCTCGCAGCTCCCTGCTTGTTCTCGAACAGCCAAATCTTTCCCACCATGTCTGCCTGAGACTTGCCTTTCCTGCTGTGCATCAAATACGCCCCCCACTGGCGGATAAATATATTGCACGCCATAAAAAAAAAGTGAAGACCAACCCCTGTGTTTCAGCCTTCATTTCTCATGTAGGTCTAGTTGTGTAAACTTCTGGTGGTTAAAAGCTGGTTAAAAGCAAATACATTTTTCCAAGCTGGGCTAGGCTGGATGTTGGTGTGCCGTTAATATCATAGACTGAGATTTCTCATACGTGTTTACCTGCTGGTACAAGGCTCTCTTTTAGTTGATATAAATAAAGCCATTCAGGAACACCATTTTCCCCTTGGTGCACAAACAGAAGAGATAAAACCCAATGTTTACCGGTCGCCATTTGGCCTAATTGCAGGTTACTATTTTGGACATCTATACTGTACAGAAGCAACGGTTCCATGGCCTGTGAATTGAAACTGTTAAACAGCCCAGCGGAGCAAATAATACTGAGTAATATTCATCCTGTCATATTCTCTGCCCCATGTAAACAAGTCTCTGTTAGTCGAATGGTCGATCGGCGCTGCAGCAGCAGAAGCAACACTGAAGCCTTTTGTCTCCGTGTGTCTCTCTATGGAGCTGCTCTTTTTCAACCAGCTGCAGTCACACTGATTATTGGGAAACAGTTGGAGGCAAGTGTGTGTTTGCTGATTAGCCATGACTGCAAACAACACCAGACGGCTTGGAAGTGTGCTGGGCCCACGACCTGCGATGCCTATCAATAGCTCCTTGTACATGACCTTTGCACTTTCAATACAGTGTTTTCGCACTGATTTGACAGTACAGTCAGCCCATATGTCCAACCATCCATTCAACCACCTATTATCTTACCCAATTCTTTTAAAAATACCTTTGTTGTAGGGGTCTGCTCTCCAAGGCAGGAAATACACCCAGGACAGATTGCTAAACCATTCAGACCATTCACTCTCACACTCACGCATTAGTGTGCTCATGTGTACAGTATTAGTGACCTATCATAAAATTGTACTTTTCAGTTGAACTCCACATGTTAAATCATTTCAGAGACACTGCGTGGTTTCTGTTATGCACTAAACTTACATTGAAGTTTTTTTTTTATTTAGCTAAATAAAAACAGCGTTCATTTAAATAATGGTAGTAGTAAAAAGTGAAAAGGCAAAATTTTATCTATTTCCATCCATGTCTTGTTATATCGCTGATGTTATCTATACTTCTGAAAATAAACTGTTAACTTGCGCTCGCGCGCGCGCACACACACACACACACACACACGCACACACAATTGCATCAATGTTCAGCCTATGGAGAGTATGGTCTTTTCCATAATATTAAACAGACACAAAATGAATACAATGATATATGTCACCCTGACCTTCCCTCTACGGACGCACTGTGAGTCATGATATAATTATTATACAATTATCTTATCGTCACAGCCCCGTTTTAGCCCCTCTGTCCTTCCATGCAGTATTACGGTAATAGGATGCAATGGAAACTAATTGATTTGACAAATGTGTGCCTGTGAGTGCCCTCCACGCAGAGCATGTGATGCAACTCATTTATTTCTCATCAAGCCACATTTCTGACTTTGAATTTCATCCTCCGGTAATGGATTGGACACGGAGATTCAGTGTCGCTTTAAAAGAAAGGGCCGAGCTATGCATCATGACTCTCTGTTTTCCATTTGCTCCCTCTGTTTTTTCTTTCTTTTTTCTTTTTCCCCCCTCCCCTTGGCTGTAATATCCGATTTCAATCAGATCACTGACACTCCCAAATCGTCACGTTGGTCAGCGTGGAAAATGATGCTTTCTTCTGTTGGGGGGGAGAAAAAAAGTGAAGTGCAAATGCTGCCTCACTTTAATACACTGACTCAGACTGTTAGACCAACACATTTACAAGCTCCGCGTGTTAACACCGCCCGATAAGCCCGCTAATGGCTTTACCCTCATTTCATGATAATTTGCGCTCAAATAAATACCACCCAGCGTAATAAAGTCCCTCCATCGCGGCCTAATTACAGATGTTAGATGTGTTCAAAATAGAATCTGATTTCCCGTCTCTTTCAGGCCATGTTTTGACAACTTGCAGGATTCAGTCATGATAATAATCTCCTAGGACATCCTCCCCAGCAGGTAAAGACCCCCCTCTGTCCCTGCTTATTTTAAGCCCAGCGTCCAGCCTTTGTCCGTGGGCGTTTTTCAGCGCGAGTCAACATTTGAAGTGCACTTTTCCCGCAAAGTCATTAAAAGAGGCCGATGTTAATTGAAACCTACTTAGCCTGTGGGATATCTCTCCCCTAGCTCAATTTCGGTGAATGATGGAAGGGGGGCACTCCGGTGAGGGACTCCTGCCGGGGCCCGTTATTGCCCTGCAGGTGACATAGGTGACATGAAAGGGCAGATCAGGTGCTTGGGGAGCACTCCGGGCAGTGATCGGAGGCAGGAACACACTCTGTCTCATAGAGCCTCTGTTTTTTTCCATTTTATTTTTTATTTTTTCACTCCTACTTCCTTCCTAACTTCTATAATTTGGTTGAACCAACCCCACTTGGTAGATTCGTGGGAGCCCTGAAATGTTGTGCCGTCACGTCTAATGCTTCACCTGGTTTAATGGATTCAATGCGAAAAAAAAAACGAATGAAAAAATACTTTCCGTCCAGGTCCTTTCGTCCTCCCCTATGCTGCGTCTTGTTGGACATTGTGAAGATTATGAGAGTGAAGTGTAATATGAAGAAAATGAAGAAATACGCTAGGTCACACGCACACACACACACACACACACACACACACACACACACACACACACACACACACACACACACACCTCTTCGGGCAATAATTGAAACACGCATGATTTTGGACCGGTGGGGGGGAAACCGGGATGCGCCTTCCAAGAAATTTGTTTTAGATTGTACATTTTGGTTGATAAGTGAGGTGGTAGCCCACCCGATCGAGCCGCTGCCTCTCTCATCCCAATCAATATATTTAATTCTACTTCATCCAAAAGAGAAATCGTTCCTCTCCCTCAGTGTTATTCTCCTGGACATTGAGCCGGTGATCACTCAGCAGTGATGGAGGTGGTATAGATGGCGAGGACGGAGCGGCCTTTCTTCAGAAGACACACAGTGGAGTAAATCAGCTTTTGTGTGATCTCAAAGCTCTGAACCTTTGCTGCGGTGATTGATTACAGGGACCACAGGATGCTGTGACCCTCCTTAGCCAGTGCCTGGAAGAAGAGGCACAGAGCGAGAGAGGGCTCATAGCTAAACTCCATTCTTCCTATTCTTCCTGTCTCTGCGAGGTGGCCACATCGATTATTAGACATTTGGGGATGAAAATGGAGCCACTCCTCCCGGGTTTGGTGGCGCAGAGCAGACTGGCTTTACGGCCGCCCTGGCGTCGTATCCTGCTGTGGCGCACGTCCCCCTTCAGACTGCTCTCGGATGGCTGGTGCCCAGTCTGAAAAACACAATAAATTCCTTGAGGTGCACACTCTTTGGCACTATTTGTGTCATATATGAGGCCATGGGGTGAAAACAAATTAGGGGGTCGTGTGCGCTAGAAGGCATTAGACGGTTTGCAGATGATTTTACGCACGGACTGGTGACTGGGGTGTGCTGTCTGTGGTCCAGCCAGTGATGCGTAAAGATCCGGCAAAGTTACACTGCTGCATTGTTGAGGAGGTGTTATCATTGAGACTACATTTCACTGCTGAGATCAAGCAAATTCAGCATTATTATGGCCGATCTTGAGATAAAATCTGTAACATTGCACATGCAAATATAAGATACATATATAATATGCCACAAGGGTAATTAACTGTAATAAACTGAGTTTGACTGGACGTTTTGAGACGAAATTATGGATCTTAATATGTGGGGGATCAAAGTTCAAATTAATAAAATATTTACTATAAGTACCAGTACAATGAAAACTTGCAGCCCTCTTTACAGTGTTTTATGGTGATCTCAATGCTAAATTTGGCAGTAGGGAAATATTGTTTTCCCGGTCACATATACGCTTATTACTGCTACCGAAAGTGTTTTTTAAATCTTATTTATACATACAAACTAATAATGTTTCAGTGAAATGGTGACACATTACTAAGGTTTCTCCTCCTCTTCCATACACCTCGGAGCAGTCAATTTAGATCAGAACGCTATTTTCTAAATTAAGAAGAGATGTTTCAGCGGTATTTTCGTGGAGAAGGGCCCACGTAAGAGTGCGTCTGTGCCAAACGGTGACCTTAGAAAAATGCGCCACCTGCGCACAATAATCCCAACCTGCTGCTGCACTCCTCTCGGGACGCGAGCGGGTTTGGGGACTTGTTTGGCGGCCGGGTCGTTCGCCGCAGTTAGTGGATTTTTGTGAATCGACTCCCCTGTCCCCGTGCCGTCCGAGCGCCGCTGTGACAGCGTCTCTGATTGGACCAAAGTTTTCAGCCCGGGCCAATCACCGCGCCGCGCTGCCTGCCGGCCGTGTCCCCTCCGCCAATCAGAGGCGGGAGCGCAGGCTGGGTGGAGGGACGAGCTCCGCTACTTTTGACTGTCTCCTTCACTTTGAACCGGTGTCAACAAACAACAACAATATCCCTCGTCCTGGCTGCACCCACTCGGCCTCCATATCCACCCAGAGAGCATCGAGGCCGGCGGATAAACCCGAGGACGCTGACGCACGAGCTCCGCGCGACGTCTCCAAATTACATCTGGCTGTTCCTTTTTTTGACTCCTCGGAGGGTTCCAGGACCCTGGTGCTCTAGGCTGTAGCCCGGGAGGAGCTAACCCTGCTTCGGGGAGACGAGGCCGGCAGAGTCGGAGCAGCGGAGGAGCTCAGAGGAGCAGGAGGCAGAGAAAGAGGGCGAGGAGGAGGAGGAGGAGAAGTTACCAGAGGTGGGAGAGGTATGACTGCGTTGGCAGGGTCCATACCCAGGATGATGCGACCCACGCTGGCCCAGAACTACCCCCGCAGCGGCTTCCCCCTGGAAGGTAAAGCACCGCACAGCCCCGCTGGATGGTAGGGAGGAGGGAGGCTGAGCCTCGCCGCTAGTTACTGGTCCAAAGTCCCCTGTTGCTTCTCCTGTTGCCTCATACCTCAGTCTAGTCCCGCAGCGTAGTACACAATCGTGTCGCAGACGCTTTTAGGAGAGGACGGAGAAAAACAACACAAAAGATAGATAGATAGAAAGTTTATTGCTCCCTCGGGGAGGTTCCAGATTCGAGGTTACAACATCATAAACCGGGGAAAACCACTTTTTTAGTGAGCGAGAGGAGAAAAATATCTACGAGGGACTGTGAGTTATTATTGCAGGAGAGCAGATACAAAACAAAATAGGATCTAAGTTTCAGGCTATGTGAAAGACGTGGCAAGACTTGTGAGATAAGAGTGCAAAAGAGATCATAGAGTAGAAATAAATACTGCTGGATACTAACTTAAGGGGATAGGATGGGAAGTACAATAGTGTAAATATTATACAGGAGCAGAGGTTGGGGCACAGGTTTTGGGGCAAACCTCGGCAAAGTTTGCACAGCTGTAAAGTCTGAAATAATGATGCTCGGTTTGACTTCACATTTCATAAAGCCTTCGCCGTCTTTGCTGCATTTTTGCTGAATCATTTGGCTCTTTTTGATGCTCACAGTAGTTGGCTCAGTGTTAGAGTTGCAGAGTTGTTCGCAGGCCTAGACCTAGCGTGTATTTTTGCAGGCCTTTTGGGCACAGCAGGACTCTTTTATGACTCGAAAGGTTATCGTGTAAAAAAAAAAACATGGTAAAAAGCAGTGCCTTTATTGCCGGGCAGCAGTGTGTCTAATATTTAGAGTTTAAAAGAGTTTTTAAAAATAATGTGATTGTTTTTTTGCTGCTCCCATCAGTGTCCACTCCGCTGGGTCAAGGCCGAGTCAACCAGCTCGGAGGGGTGTTCATAAACGGCAGACCTCTGCCCAACCACATCCGCCACAAGATCGTGGAGATGGCGCACCACGGCATCAGGCCCTGCGTCATCTCCAGGCAGCTGCGCGTCTCCCACGGCTGCGTGTCCAAGATCCTGTGCCGGTACCAGGAGACCGGCTCCATCCGACCCGGGGCCATCGGAGGCAGCAAGCCCAAGGTAGCCGAGCAGCCGATCGAATAAAAATAGAGCTGTTCTGGTCTGTGCGTGTGAGTGTGTGTGTGTGTGTGTGACAGAGAGAGAGAGAGAGAGAGAGAGAGAGAGAAAGAGTGTGTGTGTGAGTGAGTGAGTGTGTGTTGTGTTGTGCCCTGAGGGCCTGGACACAGTTGAATAAAGTGTGACTCCATGTGTCCCTGAAGCAGGGAACAACGCCGGACGTAGAGAGGAGAATAGAAGAATACAAGCGGGAAAACCCGGGTATGTTTAGCTGGGAGATTCGGGATAAATTACTGAAGGATGGGATATGTGACCGCAACAACGTCCCTTCAGGTAAAAAGGGCAGAAAAGAACTAGTTTTACTATTACTATTATTATTATTATTATTACTATTATTATTATTATTATTATTGTTATTATTATTAGTGTTAGTGATGTTAGTGATTTTTTTCTCTATTGTATATTTAATTTATTTCAACAGGTTATTACTGAAAATTGATTGTCCTATATAAGAAAAAAGAAAAGTGATTTAAAAACTTGCATTTTTTACTGAATAATTTTCAAGTGCATATTCAATTATTAGAAAAATGTTGCATTTTCTTTGCCGTTCCTGTGTAAATGATTACTATTCGAGTTAGTTGAGGCTTTTGTTTCGTTTAGAGGTCAACTTGTAATTTCCGCTGTCTTTGACAAAACTTGGACAGTGAGCGCCATCAGTCGCATCATGCGGAGTAAGTTCGGCGGCAAGGGCGACGAAGAGGAGGACGAAGAGGAGCTGGAGAAGAAGGAGCTGGAGGACAGCGAGCGCAGGGCCAAGCACAGCATCGAGGGCATCTTGGGAGACAGATGTGAGTGAGCTGCTGCTGCAGCTGCTGCTGCTGCGTCTCTCTGTGGCTGGCACCACACACACACACACACACACGCACACACACACACGCACGCACGCACGCACGCACGCACGCACGCACGCACGCACGCACGCACGCACGCACTTTCACTCCATGTAAGGGAGGAAAGATTTCTCACTTTTGGATCCAATTGTGTTTGGAGCTGCACTTTGGGAAATATTTGTGGAGGGAGAGTAAAGGAAAAAAGAAAAAACCTAACAGGCCATCCTCCCCTCGCACAGATCCCGTAATTGGGATCATTTCCACTGAATTAAATTACAGAGGACCGTAATCCCATTTTCTCGTGGAGAAATCTGCGAGACACCTCCAGCCTGTTGATTGCCCGCGCAGGGCGCAGACGGAGGAGTGGGAAGCTTTTATTTGGCGGCGTAACGAGCCTCCACGCGGGGCTGCAGCATGCTGTAAACTTGTTGGATGGGGGTGGAGAGTGCGTGTCCTCCTTTGTTTAGGAATTCTTTATCGACCATATCTCTGCGGCTAATGCTTTTCCCATGAGGCCGCGCCGTAAATCAAACAGCAGGTGATGGCTATGCGGGAAAGCGGCGTGCACGTGTGTGCGCGCGCGCGCATCTCCCCCTTTGCGCGTCGAGAGCAGTGTGTGCACGGCAGATCCGCATATGAGGTTCATACACAACAGAACTATTTCATTGTCGCAGATTAGTGGAGGGCTGAGACCCTCACGGAGCCGTGAGCCCAGCCACTGTGTTGCTCGCTCTGTAAATGCTGGAGGCAGAGTTCACACTCCTCCTGGCCCGTTTGCTCCCCCGGCCTGTTTGTTTAGTTTGGCTTTTATTTAACGCAACCAATCAGTTTCTATTAGTGTCTCGCGCTCTCCGCCGTCCACCGTCCACCTGTACAAGCACGGGCCCGTCATCCCAGCGTCCCGCTCCGTCCAAAGATCATATTTTAATTCCACCGGCGAAAAGGCTTCGCGTTACCGGGGGATATTGTTCTAGCCGCGCTGTTTGAGTTATTTGCTGGAGTTTAAACGGGGTTAAATAGACCGATCTACCTTAATGACGATTGTCAAATCAATCACGCTGCTTTTCACGGGGGAGTTATTGTCTCCTGCAGAGTATTGCCGCTCCTGGATTAAAAACACAGGCATGTTGCGAACAAAGAGTCTTTTTTTTCTTTTTTTTTTTTTTTGAGGTGGACATTTTAGAGAGCAGACCCGGGCCAAATAAAGAGTCGAGCCAAGGAACAAAACCTGTTTTCTGCGTGTATACTTCCACAGGCAGGCAGGCAGGCAGGCAGACAGACAGACAGACAGACAGCAGCCCGATGGCACATTAATGGAGCTCTCTGCTCTGCAGCTGCATTAGCTCTAATGAGCATGTAGTCAATGTCATCACTTGACTTTTTACTGACGTCACCGCTGTGATTGATAGGTCAGATTTAATCTGTCGCAAATTATTGGCATCCTCCAAGCGGCCGCCTCTGTTACAGTCTGCGTCAGTGTGTGTGTGTGTGGGTGTGGGTGTGGGTGTGTGTATGTGTGTAACACAACAGTGTCTTAAAACATTTTTATTCGGTCCTTAAGGTACTTCTCAGTACAGCTCCAAAAGCTCAGAATGAACCTAAATTGATGAATAGATAGATGGATAGATAGATAGATAGATAGATAGATAGATAGATAGATAGATAGATAGATAGATAGATAGATAGACAGATAGATAGATACATAGATGGATGACAGAACAAAATATCTATGACGGATAATTTCGAGAGCACAAATACAAAATAAAAATGATCTATGCGTAATGGCGCAGACTAATTGGGATAGACTAATTCCTGGCGCTAACTTTTTAACTTTTTGAGCTGGCGTTGCTGTGAAGTACAACAATGATACGGATGCCTTTTAATTATTGGAAACACTTGGATAATTTGAGCTACACCTCCTGAGGCGTCGTATGAGTCCCACCACATCCATGCATTAGAGACCGTTTGCACAGCGGCGCTTATCCCTCCATCAGCACGTTTAGTGAAGCAAGGGAGGACAGATATAAAGGAGACCAATCCTTGGAGACAAAATGTCCCCGAGATGAGTTGATCAAACATTTGTTCAACGGTCTCCAGCTCGTCACAAAGAGACGCTCCGGGATGAACTTGGGAGACAAAGGTCCAGAGTCTATTTGAGGCTCACGCTCGGGCTGCGCGCAGACAAAAGGCCAGCTTGGAAACAGCTTTGGCCGCCGCTAAAGAAGAAGGCAACCTGTTTATAATTCAGCCTCAGAGAGAGAGAGAGACAGAGCGAGAGAGGGAGAGAGAGGGAGAAGAAAAAGAAAGGGGAGAGGAGAGCTTCTGCAGCAGAAAAGACCCGACAAAACACACTATGAGGCCGCAATGAAGGATGAATAATTCAGGGAGCGCCGCGGCACGGTTTAGAGGGCCCGTTCACCGACAGAAAATGGCCGTTTTCACCTACAAAATGTTTCCTTTCTGGGGTCGGCTCAAGAAGCCCACTGCCATTCAGCCTGACAATTGGGGCCTCTGAAATCCACTCACGTATTGCTCATGGTTGCGTGCCCCCCCCCCCTCGCCCCCCCCCCCCCCAGCCTTCCTAAACCCTAACCCACCCGCCTATACGCGCAGTTTCATCCACGTGCGCGCGCGCCCAGTTACGCACCGAACATTTACTTTTTTTTTTTTTTTTTTTTAGTTCAGGACAGGAGCAACAAGTTTCGGCGAGACACCATGTGAAAGCCCGTGTTTTCAGAGAGGAGCTAAACTTGTAATCCCTCGCAAGAAACATCTCAAGTCGCCAACACAGGCTGTAATTTAGCTCCTCTGCCGCCTCTTTATATAACTCATACATTGAGGACTTTTTGGCCGAGTTTATTTGTTTTTTTTTCCTGACGTCAGGGAATAACTCGCAGCCTGTCTGTGCGTGTGTGTAACTCGGTGCCTTAAAACCAGAAAAGGCAACATTGTTTGATTCAGCGGCTTTTGATGAGCCCTAATTGCTGTGTGTGCATGTGTGCGTCTCTCCCTCTTTTTCTCTCCCTCTCTCTCTCTCTCGCTCTGTGTGTGCGTGTGTGTGTGTCTGTGTGTGATAATATTCCGACTGTAATTGGTGTACAAAACAAAGTGGCCTCTCGGCCCCGGAGGATGACGCTAATAATACCGAGACGTCTCCAGCCCCGAACTCATGATCTCCCATTGATTCTTTGATGCGGCCCGGCCTTGCCCCCTGGAACATTAATAATGTCCTTTAAATGATGCCGATATTGTGCTATGTCACATTTAATGACGGAGGGAGTGCATTAAAGAGTGTTTTGGGTGAATGGGGACCAATGTTCTCCCCGGAGAGCCCCGCTCTGGCCCGGAGCGCAGCTCCACAAAGGGGGCCCCGGACACCCGCCCGCCTGCCCGCCCGTCCCAGCCCGGCCAGGCAGGCAGGCGCACCGCTCCTCAAACCCCCCCTACCCCCCCACCCCACCCCTCCCGCTGCAGTACCCCCCTCACCCCCTCACCCCCCCCACCCCTCCTCCTCCTTCCTTCTCCTCCACTTGCTTTCCAAATCTCTTCAAGCAGATTAAATCGACTCTTTTATTTCATGTCACTTTCATCTGGAGTGCCACACCGCCCCTCTCTCTCTCCCTCTCTCTCTCTCTCTCTCTCTCTCTCTCTCTCTCTCTCTCTCTCTCTCTCTCTCTCCCTCTGTGCGCGCCCCGAGGCCGCGGCGCAGCGCTGCGCTCATATCTGCGCCGCGGCCGCCGCGGAGCGCGCACAAAGGGAAGTCAGTCCGCTTCCATAAAGTCTCTCATTAAGTTCTTTATGAACCTTTCGCGGTTTGATTATAAGTATGTTTTGTTCCATTTTTTTCTCTAAATGTCATGCCTAAAAATGGATTGCAGTACATCTGATTAGAAGGCAAACCTAATTTTTTTCTCCCCCCCGTATTTAAATTGTATTAGTTAAGCTGGCGACCACCTTTATTTTTATACTTGTGAAGCCGCCTGCGCTGGAACAGTGCGCATTTATTGCAGCTTTTGAAAACAATATATCTTGAATTAATACACACTGTCGGCTTATTAAATAACACAGTACTGTAGAAATAACCTTGGTGCATTTTCTGCTTTGTCAGATGATTAATTGGATATGCAACTAAACCTTTAAACCTTGTTATTCAACTACCTACCTAACTTCTCTTATTAACTCTCACTTTCTGGAATGGTGGCTTTAAAACGTTAAATTTCATTAAAGCTTCAAAAGAAAGAGTTTATAGGTTTATTGTGCCTGCTTAGCACACAGCCAGTTGCCTTATTAATTAAATGTCAAATTACAATAACTAAAATAAAATCTGAACTCTTTTTTCCCCCCCTGTTCCAAATCTGAAAATATATGTCAAAACAGTTATTAATTTGTGAAGACGAGTCCCCACCCTCTCCTCATTTCAGATCAAATCCTCATATATTTGGCAGTCATGTTATAGCCCTCCAGGCCTGGCTGGGCTGTCCCAAACTCCCAGCGTCATAGTAATTAACCCTGGAGACAAAGTTAATGATTAAAACAGACACAGTGTCCCGCCTCCTCCCTCCTCCTGCTTCACATTTTCACAGTGTATCTTTTAGAGCCCATACTTCGTTAGGTGAAATTAGCCAGATAATACAGAGGAGCCTTGTTGAGGGCCAATACATTTCCATTTATGCTGGGCATGCACACACACACACACACACGAGCACACACACACAGACACACACACAGACACACACACACACACACACACGCACACACACACACACATTCCACTCTGCAATGCAAACAGTCAAAGGGATAACTTTATTTGGTGAAAGGGGATCCTGGAAAGGGCTAATTGAATAAGCCCGGGATCTTTGAAAAACCCCTACCATGGTGAGCGCAGTCATCATGTCATAATTAGGTTTATTGAGGCGCATTCCTTCAATCTGCCTCCATTCCCTCGGGCTCATTGTATCCAGGGCCCAGGCCAATGGCCGGGGGACAAAAGGGAACCGTGAGCAGACAATACATGAAAGAGCCATAAAGATTTAGCTGGCTTTGTCACAGAAACGGAGTAGGACTTTGTTTGTGTAAATAATGCGGGTGAATGAAGAACTTGGGTCTCCCGGCCGCTCGGCGTGAAGGATGGCGTGCTGCAAATGTAACATGTGGGCACACACTGGACGAATGCCAGGGCAGAGGACAGGAGGAGGCGGAGGAGGAGGAGGAGAGGAAAGAAGAGACTGAGAGGAGAGGAGTCATGGGGCGAGGAGAGGGAGCTGAGGCGGAGGCAGAGAACACAAGGTGCACTGATGATAGCTTCAGGTGTCTTTGCAGTTCACTTTTTTACACATTCAGTTATCTGTTCACCAATAAAATATTTTTGTCTTTTTGCACATTGCACATAATATATATGTATTGTGTCATGTGATTAGTTCACAAGTCAAAGTGCTTTCGCACTTCTGATGATGTTTAAAGCGAACCTCTGTAATCTGCAAATGTAAGCAACACAAAAACATGTTGCTTAACACAGAGCACAGAGATTTTGAACATCTTATCAGATTCTGATCAAGTTTTGGTTGGTCGATGAATAGAAAAGAAGTTCGTCTTGGAGCAAAGTGAAGCTGAATCTCTTCATATTCTGCTTTTTAAACTACTTTGTAACATTTCATAATATGCAAGTTTAGTCAGATGACTGCTATAATAGCCAGTATAGATTAGTTGGTGGTGGATACTACCGCTGGACGTTGCCCTGCTGAGCTGCCAGCTTCTGTCTCATCACACCCAACAAAGACAGAACCAATAAGCTCTGGATGGATCTGATAATAGCTATTGGCGATTACTGGTCCGAGCCAAGTGTCTGGTGAAGAGGGCTCTGTCTGTCTGCAGAGAGAATGAATGTGTCACTCAGTGAGTCCGTGGGCACGAGGGCAAAAGGGGGCACCGGGGCCAAGTGGCGAACACCAAATCACTCTCCGCTACCCCGGGGCTCTTTCTGTCTCTCTGTCCCTCTCTCCTCATCCCTCACTCCTCCCTCTCTCGTGAGTTTTTTCTAATAAGCCCATGCATGATGACTATTCAGGCATGAAAACATAGTTATCTGCAAATGAATGGCTGCTCTATGCTTCATTAAAGCCTCTTTTTCCTTTCACACTCTTATTGTGACCCTCTGATATCAATTCAAAGGGCAATTAATGAATGCACACCAACTTTGAAGTCAGGGTGATTTCGGAGAGGGTGGGGGCCGGCCCGTATGTCTGTATATGTGTGTGTGTGTGTGTGTGTGTGTACGTGCATGTGTGTGAAGGGGGGGAGGGGGCAGAGGGGTATTTGGGGTATTCCCCCTTCAAGACCCGCTGAAGCGCCCCAGCCTTCACCCGTGATGGACTAGCCACATTGAGCTGAGAGCGAGCGAGCCCCAAAGACGGTTTGAAGGCAGTGAAAGAGTGAAAAGGCCCCGCGAAGGTCAAGTAGAATGGCTCGCTTTAGAATAAGGCCCCTCTTTATCTGCTGCAAGTATGCACTATAGGCACAACAGCTGGGGGAGAGAGGTGGGGGGGGGGGTGTTTTTTAATGTGCATGAGCGTGTTTCTGAGAAAGTGAGGGCTAATATGAGAGCATGCGTTTTCCACTCACGCGTCTATTTGTGTGTTTGTGGCCATAATTGTATTGCCAATGTGTGTGTGTGTGTGTGTGTACGGGGGTTATAGTTGAGTGTCAGAGTTTGCAGAGGCCAGCCAGAGGCCACGCGGTGCACCATCGCTGCCGCTGACGGGGGGGACAGGCAGCTGTCAATCAGCTGCCTGATGGAGCCTGACTCGCATTCACAGCTTTGTTAACTAATTAGCCCACGGGCCTTTGTGTGGCGTCGAGAAAGCGGCTTAAAATGTGTGTTCATGCCGCCGTCGTGCCATGTGGGAGTGTCCCGCCGGAATAACACGAAGGCAAACAGCACACGCACGGATCGTTTAGATTTGTGTTTCACAGCTCGATCATATTGGTCTTTGAGCTTAGAGGCAGTTCATCAACTTTGCTCGGGCTTTTTGCATGAACGTACGGATTAGAACTTGATTACAGGCATTTCCTTCTTTAAGACCTCCTAAATATTCGCCATTTGGAAAAGTTGCGAAACTTTGATCTCGCCTTATTCACGCAACACAGATGCAGTATTATACCATATATTGCTGCTATTATGTGTCTGAATTTCGGAGAACTGCGTTGCTCCGGAACAAATTCCTTTCTTTGTTCAAATGTGACCGTACCAAAAACTCCACTTGGCACACAGCTACTGTCATTTGTGCCTCCGGACTCTCCCCGCTCTCGGCTATAGCTTTGCATTTCCTTGAAGACCCTCTGCACTCAGCAGCGAGCAAGACGTATAGCCGCTGTCGGGGCGGCCCCGACAGCACATAGACCAGATGAAACGGTCAAACGTCGTCTTCGTCGAGTGGGAGTGACAGGTAATCTGCTCACAGCTCACCTCCCTGTTAGACCTCAGCAGGTTCCCCACCCGCCGCACTTATGAGTCATTTTCAGAGTTTAAAGACAGGAAAGGAGCACAGGGTCGCAGGGCCACGGAGGGTCACTCTCCCCCAGCAGTTCACAGGAAACAGGGTTAGACACACATTTAGCTACAAATGACAGGTAACCATTTCCTGACCCCCCACATCTCCAACGACTCCCATAACTCATCAGTCTCTCTTTCAAAACGCCTTGTACTTTTTTTTTTTTTTTTGCGGAGGCACAACAAGGCTGAGATTGTTGACATCACTGCTCCCATCGGCCGTCAGCCATCCATTATCTTACCCGCTCAGCACCCAATGCTGTTGCTGGGAGCTTATCCCAAAACACACAGGGAGAAAGTCAGCTGACGAAAACACACCACACGCTCTCACTCTCGCTTCTAGAGGCAATTTCGAGTCTCCAGTTGACCAAAACATGCTTGTTATGGAAACCAGAGTACCCATAGAAAACCGCACACAGACATGAGGAGCACATGCAAACTCTTCATCAACAGCCCTTTGGTTTGACTGGGATTCGAACCACGATCCTTATTGCTGTGAGCCCAATCCCATGCTAAAGAAACACACACACACACAGACGCACACACACAAACCCATCCAGCTTTGGCACACTCTGTTATAGAGGGCAGCTGTGAAGGGTGAAACTCCTCCTTAGCAAGTCAAGCGAGTTCACCCTCCAAACCCCCTCCCACACACACACACACACACACACACACACACACACACACACACACACACACACACACACACACACACACACACACACACACACACACACACACACACAGCATCTTTTTCTTAACCCAGCAGAAAGAGTCACAGATGGGTCCATAAGCTGTCAGTAAAGCCATTATCCGGCCCAGCATCTGCCTGTCTTGACTTCTATATACTGTTTAATGCAGTCGGCCAGTCACTTAGTCCCCCGGCTCCTGAATAGGAGCAGCGTGGTCGTCCCGCCCAAATAAATGCTGCGTTTGTCTCCTCTGCCTTTTGTTTTGTGTTTTTGGAGAGTGGTAGGTGGAGAGAAGGGGGGGTGACATGTCACAGGCTCAATTTACCCTCACTATTAACCAAAGCCCCAGAAGAGTTACTGGGATGTCCGAAGAGGGGTGTAAATAGTCCACATATGGTCAGACTATTCCCCCAAGTCCCAAAATCCAAGTTTGACACATCCCCTTTCACTCTCTCTCTCTGTCTGTTTCACACACACACACACACACACACACACGCACAGACACACACACACACACACACACACACACACACACACACACACACACACACACACACACACACACACGCATACACACTCAATGCCTAACACCCCACCACTCCTCCACCCCTGCCTAAAAAAAAAAACAAAAAACAAAAAAAAAACAGCAATGCCAAAGTCTTTCCAACAGTCTGTTTCAGCTAAATCCTCTATTCTCCTCCTTCTCCTCGTTTTTCTCTGCCCTGGGATGGCGTTGCACGGTGGGATCCATTTTGGGCTTTCTTGGCTCTGGAGAGGTTGTTTTGGCTTGGAGTCCCATGCACTGTGTGCCTCTCAGGGCTTCAGTTTGGTTAAATTAAACAGTTTTCTTTTCTCCTCTAACCCCTTCCACCCACCCCCTCCAACTGCTCCTCTCTTATTTTGCGGCTTAATGCTCCTCAGCTCCCGGGCGATCTCACCGAGGCTGCTTTTCCAGGCCTTCTCCTGCTCAGATAATTTTACCCTTTTAAGGCTCATATTTTCTCGTATTTCGATGAACTGACAAGAGTCCCCCCCCCCCCCCCCTAACCACCGGCACTCCTTTAAGCTGAGGTGGAGCGCAAGTATACAGAGAGAAGTGAAGTGTTTACAGGGGCTATAAATACAACGTTTTAAGATATAGCATATGTATAAGGGCACGGGGGCGATATGAGGCTTAGAGTGGATAATTTGATTGGCTAAGGCTATTTGACGGTGCCAAATCGATGTGATCAGATCTTAGGGATAGCGAGGCGATGACGGAAAACAGGGCACTCTGAAACCACAGGTTTACAAGTTTGGAAAAGATCTGGGAAGCAGGCGAAAGGTTTGCGCCTCTTCTCCCTACATACCCCTCCCCTTCCTCTCCTTCTTTAACTTATTATATATACTTACTTATAACCTATTATATATCTTATATATAACCTTTTTATTTCTTAAGTTGTTTCCTAAATTTTATATATATATATATATATATATACAGTACATATATATATGTGTGTGTGTGTATGTATGTATGCATCCATGCATGTGTATATATATATATATATATATGTATAGACCTATAGACCTTCAGTTAAGTATAGATACGTGGTTTCAGTAGTATATTTCAGTAATGTAATTGCCTGTAAATTACATTATCATAAAGATCAGTTGAGAAAGTATGTATGTCTGTATGCATGTGTGTGTGTTTGTATGTGGCTCTCTATTGAAGGCATGTGACCATGTTACCATGGGACAGGACTGATCATGGTGACGCCTCGGGCTGACAAGCTCGATTAACGTAGCCTTAAAATGCATGTAGAATCCGGGGAAGCCCAGTGCTCTGGACATGTGTGTACAAGGTCATGTGCTTGGAGCGCGGCAGTGCTTTGTGTGTGTGTGTGTGTGTGTGTGTGTGTGTGTCTGTGTGGGTTTATGAGCCAAGCAGTAGGGAGGGAGCTGCAGGGGTGATTGGGTGGCTGCCCTCTGTCTTGGCACAGTTTTGCCACCGAAACACCCCACACGCCCCGTGCGTCTCCCCATGAATCACGGATCTAGCCTGCATGAATCACCTGCCATGTTAATTTGCATTGCATTATATCGTACAATTTCAGGCATGGGGCTGAGGCTAAAGCTGACATGTGGGACGCTCGCGGCAGGAGGCAAAACTCCCTTCAGATAGTTGTTTTGCGTTGTTCTCTATAAGTGTACAGTGCATACAAACAACTGCAAACCGTTGCAGCGGCTTAGAAAATGTAATGAATCCAAAGAGGCCACTCCTATCCACCCAAATAAATTGCAAGTGCTATCTAAAAAAGCTACATCAAGAATGACAAGAATGAAACAACACTGAAAACAAATCAGTTTTTTTATTCATTTTTACCCTTTACACGATTTGTGGTCCATGTCAGACCAAAATCACAGACTACAATAAAACATGTTTCTTGTCACGTTATACTAAAATCTCATGTCTCTCATCGTAAGTTTAAAAATATCTGAGAAAAAATTCTCAAAATTATTCAAAAAGACTACAAGGGTATTTAAAAAGACGTCATTTTGACTAGTGAGGTTTTTAATTTTTAAAACCAATTCAGTTGGACGGAGGAAGTCGCGGCATCGGACACACTTCACGCTCCTGATGGGAGTTCAGGGGGGCCCGCAAACTGTGAACGTAGCACAAATCTACCAACAGTAGCACCAACAAAAAGCAACACATATGCCCGGACAGACTATCCCCACGGGTATATTTACATCGACAACAACAGCCCCCGGTGCCCCTCTCCTCTGCCCTCCTCGCCCCCTCAGGTGCTCTTACAGTTCCCTCTGGAGGATGGGGGGTGTGTTCTTGGCGGGGGGAGGGCTAGAATGCACCCGGCTGTGCCCCCATCCAGATCCCCCCCCTACCCCCCCCCCTCCTTTGCCCCCAAGCCCTCTGCGGAGCCTCTTTATGTCCCCCCTTCAGCTCCCCCGTGGGGCAGGTGACAGCCCTCCACTGTGAAGGGCCGAGGGAGCCATGACGGATTCCACAGATGGAGCGTGGAAATCGCCGGCAAAGACCTCAGCTCTGTGGAGCAACAAAGAGCCCGAGAGTCACAGAGAGAAATATGGGTGGAAAAGAGAAAGATGGGGAGAAGGGAGACAAAGAGAGGTTGCGAGAGAAGGGGGAGAACGAGGGAGAGAAGAGGGAGGAGAAGGTGGTGCTTGTTTAAGGAGGGTGGTGTGCCCAAGTGCAAAGAGTGTGTTTGCCGCGGCGGATTAAGAGTTAGCGAATGTTTGAAGTGAGAAATGTGCGAGTGTGAGATTTTCTCTACATGCAGTTTGCCATGTTTATCACCCGCTGTTCTACCTGTGGGCTCTGGTGCGTTCGGGGCAATGCATCTCTTTGTGTGTGTGTGTGTGTGTGTGTGTGTGTGTGTATTTGCTTCCTTACAGACAAGGTTATCGTCTCGTCCCATCGTCTTATCTTGTTGTATCTCAACATCAAATGATCTGGCAATAGGACGAGGCGAAGTGAAACAAATGAGCCAGCCTGAGCCCTCTGTAAAGGATCTGATTGTATCACCACCAGACTCCCGAGACTTCAGAGGTGCCACTCTGTCGCTTCTTTTGAAAAGTTCTCGAAACCCCGGTAGCAGTCATAACCGATAGGTAATTCCAAAGTGATTAAGGATTTTCCCGGCCGCCTCAGCTTTCTCAGGGCCCAAATCCCTGTGAAATGCAGAGGAACGTGCATGCTGCTAAAGTCCGGGGGGAGAGAAAAAGCATTCCTGGCGGCCCTCCTCCATGCAGGAACTGGAGGGGGAGGCTACAAAAGGCCTCATCTCTTGTTTTTCAGCCATCCTGTCCAAAACTCCAGAGCCCCAAACTCCACACCCCAAATTCCTTCCCCCGGCATCTACAGCACATGTCCTCCAAGCCCGCTCGTCACATAAAATGCTGGCAAGTTTGTTGACAAATCAGAGGGGTTAAAAAAAAAAAAAGAAGTTGCAAAACAGTCAGCTGAATTGAGGGTTGCAACACAATGGTTACTTTTATTTTTTCCTCTCTCCCTCTCCCGCGCACCCACCGGAGCATACGTACACACTCTTGCACACACCGCTGTTGTTAAACTGCTGAGCTCACACGCAAGTTGCCAAAGAGCGAACAATCCACCGAGTGAAAATTGCAATATATTCAGCGGAGGCTTAATGTCTCCATTTCTCTCGCTCCCCCTTTGAAAATATTTTACTTATTGCCTCCCTCATGCTTGAATGTTTCTTTACCAATTTGCTCCTAATGCATGTTAAGTTGACTCCCACTGCTATTGGTGTTGCAAGGAGAAATCGCCAAAGGGGGAGAGAGGATCAGTTTCACATGAGGGGCCCTGAGCTATTTGGATTCTCTTGTATTTTATTGTTGCTTCTGAGGGGGAACTAATACAGTGTTGCACACCAAACTTCCCCTATACTGAGGGGGAATTAATTAAGTGTGGCACAAAAAGTGGGCCCATTGGCCTTGGTGAACTTGGAAGGAGCCAAAGGAGTGTTTGAAGTAGAGGGCTAAAAACCAAGCTGCTGGCTTATAGAAGCCTCACAATAGCATAATGCCGATCTGAGACACAGATGCAGAGTGGAGGCACAAAAGCTGTCAGGACTAATAATATCACCGCAGCTCAGTCAGCCTCGAGATCACACCTGATCACAAATCAGAAATGTTCATTTTGGACATTATCGAGTTAGCGCTGAAAACGATGTTTGACTGGCTTCTGGTCAGTTTTAAAACAATTCGATCTTAATAAACCCATATATTTCATGTCAAGACAAAATGCTTCTTTTTCTCAATTCACACGTCCGGTTTGGTGATATTGCAAATCATCGGACAAACCTCATGATGTCAACTATATTTTAAGGACATTTCCAACTGTTTTCTGGTGAACAGTCAAAACAATCAAAAAGTCTAACCCATGAAAAAAAAAGTTTAAAGCCCTGGAATCAATCAATCGAATACATTTAACGATACTTTTCATATGTTTATTTTTCTTTGTATCTTGGTAACGATGGTGGTGGCGGCAGGGCCTTCAAACTAAATGTGAATCGTGATGATTTGAATTCTTTTCCTTATTTGCTTTAAAAATCATTTTGTTTACCACTGTGAAATGAGCCGCCTGAACGGTGGCTCAGACGTAGTGTTTGATCTTCGCCTATAAAGCTGTTACACAAGTTTCCCGGTCTTAGCGGCAGAGTGGATTCATTTAGCTGAGTGCTGAGTCTACTGTTGATCATGTAGGCCACTGCATCTGCCTGTCTAGCCCACTGTCACACAAACACATACGCACATATACATGCAGGCACGCACAGACGTGCTCTGAAAGAATAGCCCCTGGATCCAAATTAGTCCTTTGTGTGGCTTTTAGTCCACCTCTCCCCCTGCCGTGCTCTGGGAATCTTTTCCAATGGGATTATTTCTTTGGCTGAGGATGCTCGGTTTGAATGGAGGCCTGTTTGGCTGCGAGGACGCGAGGAAGACCGATATTCCTGATGGGTAGAGAAAAGAAAACACCATCCCTCAACAAGATAATTTGAGAACGTCGAGTAAATGAACCAAGACAGAAAGCAAATCCGTCATTGTCCAGGAGAATTTATAGGCAGTCCCACTGTGTCCTGGGGTCTCGAACATCACCATGTTAAACTCTCTTCAACAAGCTTTGAAAGTCATTTTGGGGTTTTATAGAGTGTCTCTGCAGAAGCTGTTACAAACTCAATGCGAGCTTGTCTGGTCGTGGATATTGAGAACAAGCTTTCATTATTTCAGGGCACACATCACCCAGACTTTCTTTTTTTCTTCTTCTTCCTCTGACTTCTGCTGTTTCCTGTGTTCGAACAGCGAGTCACTCAGACGAGGGCTCGGACGTGGAGTCGGAGCCGGACCTGCCTCTGAAGAGGAAGCAGCGGCGCAGTCGGACCACCTTCACGGCGGAGCAGCTGGAGGAGCTGGAGAGAGCCTTCGAGAGGACTCACTACCCCGACATCTACACCAGGGAGGAGCTGGCCCAGAGGGCCAAGCTCACCGAGGCCAGGGTTCAGGTATGAGAGAGAGAGAGAGAGAGAGAGAGAGAGAGAGAGGGGCATCCACTGTCAACATGTACAGAGTGTTAACTTTTTAGGAACTGGAGCGAGATAAAACCCAATTTCAGCTTGTTAAACATCGGAATTCACACAATGGATTCTTGAAAGGGTTTCATAAGCTTAAAGCTTGTAAACTCTGCCTTACAGGGAGCCATGAAATCCTTCAACAGAAGCTAAAACATGAAAATGTTTACAAGGAAGCAGAAGCACTCACACATACTCACACATTCACCTCTGGGTGATCTAATGCGCCGCACACGTCTTGCACTTGGTGACCGGTTTCTGCTCTGAACATCCCTCTCTCTCACACACACACACACACACACACACACACACACACACACACACACACACACACGCACACACCCTTGAAGACATACTGCCTGTGGATTTATACACTCCCTCACCATTTGAAGGCAACCTGCTGTTCTCTGTTTGCTCCATACAATAGCACAAACATGTGCGCACACACACACACACACACACACACACACATGCGCTCCTCGTCCTCGCTCCCAGGGGACCACTCTGGACTTTCCTATTTCTGATCTGGGGTCCAGTAAATTCTCCTCCACAGGCTCCATATGGGAAGTGTAAGCGGGCCCAGCAGGAGCACCGTCCATATGGACACGGCATGTCACTCACACACTCCGTGCGAGCAGACATCACACGCAGACACACACAACGTTTTTCTCACATTGTCTCTCACGTTGCTTCTTGGCTCCCGCGCCCCGCCAGAACTGTGAACAAAATTACACGATTATGTCAACACATTAGCGTGTGCAGAGTCTCTGGCAATAGCTGCAGCTCATTGACCCGTGTTTTCTACTTGTCAGAATGTGAAATATATGTAATTTTTTTTTTTTTTATCATGCATATGGAGACTGTGGTCGCACTCACACCGACCTGAAATCTGAAATTGTCCATTGTCCCGTTGTCCCTTCAGGTCTGGTTCAGCAACAGGAGGGCGAGGTGGAGGAAGCAAGCGGGGGCCAATCAACTGATGGCATTTAATCACCTGATCCCGGGGGGTTTCCCACCTTCAGCCATGTCCAGCATCCCCCCATACCAGCTCTCCGAGAGCACCTACCCCCCCTCCTCTATAGCGCAAGGTAAGGCGTGACGCCTCTCCTGTGCGTATGAGTGACATTAGGGCCTGCTGTCAATGCAAATCATTGTTTTGGCCCAGAGTGAAAGAGGTCTTTGTGTTTATATTGATGGCACTGCATAATTCATTTGACTTGATTAAGAAACTTGTTTGTGGTGGGAATAACTTGCCACGGCGAAATGCAATCATTTTAAACCTCCAGAAAAGTAGTTGCATTACCTTCAGCTGTCCAAGGGTGTTTATATCTTGAGGCTTTTAGGTCTTTCAAGCTGAGGGTAGAAATATGACTAAAGCACACTCTCTGAAACAATTGTGCCACAACTAAAAAAACGTCTGTTACGTATTTTGCTTTTTCGAATGCAAATTTCGCGTCTGCGCAAATGACGTTTCACGCCGAAACCCCTCTGAACAAAGCGCTCCTGTGCGATCCCCTGTGCAGTGTCGGACGCCCCCAGCACGGTGCACCGGCCCCAGCCTCTCCCTCCGTCCTCGGGCCACCAGTCCTCCGGCGGCGGAGGGCAGGGCGAGGGAGGCTCCCCCTACTGCCTCGCCTCCGGACGCCACTCCTTCTCAGGCTACTCAGACAGCTTTGTGAGCCCCGGAGGACCGGCCAACCCCATGAACCCCGCCATAGGGAACGGACTCTCTCCGCAGGTGAGACTGCAGCCTTGAACACACAGAGCCGAGCCCCCATAGGTCAGACATGTCAGTAAAGCAATGCCGACCGATATGGTCCTCCATAGTCCAGATTTTTCCATTCAACAAAGGAAATTTATAGCATGGTAGAATTACAATTTGATTTAACATTGAACTACTAATTCTTCTTAAAGTCTTATGCATACCGACTGAAAAGTGAATACATAGTAAATAGGTTTGAAATAAAAAAAAAAACAACAATGCAAGGCTAGTGGACGGATGTACGTTTCGGCGTTTTTGCAACATATTAATTAGGCAGACAGTGCGCGCCTGACTTCCTACACGCCTCTGGAGACTAAGATAGTTTTACTCGCGTGGCTAACACCCGTAACGTGCCACGCCAGAGCTGCCGGCGGAACGGGATTTGAGCGCGATCTCGAAAGGGCTGAACGTGCTCGGAGACGCACATGATTTAGCCCGACGGACACGCGGCTTTCGCAAAAGTACATCAAGGGCTCCAGCCAGCCACCCCACCCCCCGCCCTCCCTCGAAAAAGAGAAAAAAAAACCCTTTTCAAGTTATATTTCGCACAGGTGTGGAGCGCAGGAACGCGCCGGCCCGTCCGCCCGTGGCGAGCCGCACGTGCGCGTGTGAGAAAGTGAGACGGCTCTGGAAGGTCAGGGAGACAACTGGGCGTGTGACAAAACGAGAAGTGAAAAGACAATTACAGCCAATTACGCAGGCATGGAGTCCCAAGGCCCCTCGCACCTAGACGGAGGAGGGCGCGGGCGAGGAGACAGACGAGCCGGGGACACTAACAGGCAGAAAATGAGATTTCGGCCCCGGCGCGGCCTGGCTCCTCGGAGAGCAGCAGGCGGCGGCGGCGGCGGCGCGGAGGACGCTCGCACGCGCCCGCGGGTCCGCGTAATTATGGCGAGGCGCACGCACGCACGCACGCACGCACGCACGCACGCACGCACGCACGCACGCACGCACGCACGCACGCGCCGCGCTGTAGATAATCGATCGACTCCATGACATCTTGGGGATCAGTCGGGGATCCGGCAACGTCTTTTACGCAAACATTACACGACATGGCTGAGCGGCACGGCAAAGTCGACTTCTCAACCCTCCGCTTAGATTGGAAGATTGATTACTGCAGGGATTTTTTTTCTTTCTTTCTTTCTTTTTTTTTTTTCAAAGCAGAGCTGCAAGGAATAGGGCTCTTTTGAAATTATTCCTTTAGACCACGTTACTTTGACTGTTTGGCCAGATTTGCTGTGCTCCTCATCTTTATACCACATTACTTTGACTTTTACTGTTTGGCCAGATTTGGTGTGTTCCTCATCTTTATATCACAATACTTTTATGGTTTTGCCAAATTTGGTGTGTTCCCCATCTTTATATCACAATACTTTTACTGTTTTGCCAAATTTGGTGTGTTCCTCATCTTTATACCACAATACTTTGATTGTTTGGCCAGATTTGGTGTGCTCCTCATCTTTATACCACAATACTTAGACTGTATGGCCAGATTTGGTGTGCTCCTCATCTTTATACCACAATACTTTTACTGTTTGGCCAAATTTGGTGTGTGTGCTCCTCGTCACCTCCACTTTGTCAAACTGAATTGAAGCGTCATCAGGCGTGCAGACGCGCGCTGACAAACGATACCGCGCGGAGGCCGTATATGTGCACAAACACGGATGGACGCTGCGCGTTATCCTATGGCCCGGAGGGAGGCTCGCGCGATTGCATTCTTAAAATGTTTGCCTGCGCATTCCTCCATGCGAAAGCAGAGGTTCTAATTTATTTGTATATATTTCATACGGCCCGGGAAGGAATGTCCCGTCTCAGATGTTCCCGACATTCTTCCCTGCTAGCTCCTGGACGCTCTGATTTAGGCCGCTGGCAACGGCAGCGCTCCGATATGAGACAGCCGGGACGGCCAGCCAGCAGCTATGTCATGAGGCGGGGAGAGGCGGATGATGGCCGGGAGTTTGGTGAAAAGAAGCGCGCACGCACGCACAAGATGGATAGCGGACTCCCATCCGCCGGTTTAACCGTATCCCTGCTGCCCTCAGCGTCTCAACACTTTATTCAGACCGAAGCGTCCGAGCGCAGGTTAATTCTGAAGGAAAATGTTACCGGGCCTGCGAGGAAACACAACTCCCCACTCCAAATCAACATAGACTCCTTCATTCACCTCCCCTGCTTGGGAAATGATTTAAACAAGACCATGTGTGTGTGTGGATGTAGAATAACATGTCACTTAGAGGGCCAAGAGGACCCAAAGAGCAGCGTACCTGCTTCTTATTAGGACAACTGGAGGAGCCCGGAGGCCTCACTCTGTTGAGGAGGAGGTGGGATATGATACATTTAGAGGTAGCAGGTTCAGTTAGAGTTTCTCTTCGGACATGATAGAGTCGGTCTCAATCCCTTATTAACAGTTTACTGGGCACTTTGATGATGGACAGGTAAATCCAGAGAGTGTTGAGGAGGGTGGGGGGGTGGGGGGGGGGGGGGGGGGGGGGGCGAGCGGCATCCAGCCTGTTTTGAAAGCAGTTGAAACACTTTGCCCCGCGGCTCTTTTCCGTCCTTCTCCTGGCCAAGGAATATTCCCCCAAATTTGATTATCTGGTCGCTAATAAAGACCAGGTCAAGAGCAAACAGATTTCTCAAGCTGCAAATCTATTCTGAGGCTGAACAGAGCCGAGCTCACACAGACCTTTCTTTTGTGTTATCTTTGTCGGCGTATCTCTCTCCGAGATAAGTCGTTATCTCGCGCCATGGGTTTTTGGAGCAGTGTCAGAAAGGAATTTTAGAATAAGTGGAGCTGTGGATCTGAGACAAATTGCTTAATTCTTCCTTTCTGGTGCTATCTCTGTCTGCAACGGTCTTGCTGGGAGCCTTTTGATGTCCGCGACAGGGGGATTTCCTGTGTGTGTGTGTGTGTGTGCGCGTGCGTCTGAGTGTGTATGCCTGTCTCGGTGTCTGTCTTATTACACACACTCCCGCGCTTGTGTGCTAAAAATGAGAGATGTTCAATGTGTTATAATTCCTTGGCAGCAACGAGAAGAACAACAGACAGCACGTCTTCCACATGTGATCCCTCAGACTTGTCTCATTTGTAGAGAATTCCTTCACGTGGTTTCCCCTACAGTGGCCGTCTCGGGTGTGGGCCAGTCATTGTCATTTTAAAAATTTCACACTGTAGGAGGGAAATTCAGCTTGCGTTTCGTAATTACAGTTATGCTTTCTGCGTGAGTAAACAAATGGAAGATTAACTGCAGCGGCGGCTGCAGCAACACCAGTGGCCCTGCTAAGGTCAGAGCCAGCCACGCAACACAAAATGCCATCCCCAGTCTAATGCGATTCTCTCCTCTCTCCCGGCCCCTCGTCCCGCTGCTCTGTCCCCCGGCGATCAGGTGATGGGCCTGTTGAACCCGGGCGGCGTGCCACATCAGCCCCAGAGCGACTACGCCATCTCGCCTCTGACGGGCGGCCTGGAGCCCCCCGCGGGCATGGCCGCCAGCTGCAGCCAGCGCATGGATCACATCAAGGGCCTGGAGGGCCTCACCAGCGTCCCCTCCATGTCGGCCCTGCCCTCCCTGCCCAGCTCCCAGTCCTACTGCACCCCGTCCTACAGCTCCCCGGGCTACACCGTCGACCACGTGGCGTCCTACCAGTACGGCCAGTACGGACAAAGTAAGGTCAATAGACTTCACCTTTTTATTCCCACCTTTCACATCCGCACCCGGCCCCATCAACATCGATGATACGTTCACGTGATCCTGTTTTATAAAGACGATAAATTAATTTGATTGCAGGTTTAAATTTTCCTTCAAAATGAATAGTTTAGACAATTTAAAGCAAACTGCTTTGCACTTTATTTTCACTTTAGGGTCAAATTAACATGGACTATATACAATAGAATTACCCAAATATGTAAAAATACAAAGCTGATAGCCCAAAAGTATTTTGTCATTATCATGCAGGGTATTATTCCATTGCTGGATTAATATTGTTTAATATTATGACATGGTTATTTTCAAACGTTGTGCATAGAATCTAAAACTACACACACATGAAAAGACACAAAACGGCAAATCGTAGCTCTCAAATGAACGTTGTGAAAATTGTTTAATTTATTTTGCCCGAAAATGCAGTGAAATGGAAATGTGAAGTGGCACAAAATTGCGCTGAAGAATAACACAAGTGAAGCAAATCCAATAAGACGCGCTCTGCCGCGGCTGCTGCGGGTTTATTCCATTTAGCCGATGATCTCGATCACAACACGACTCGAATTATGTCAAATATGGGGCGGGCGAGCGTAAACGTGTGCGGCCCAGCAGGCCCAACATTTATGACTCTGAGCGTTAGATCGCTCGTGATGCCCACAGCTCTGGTTTCACTGACGTTGTCACATCGTCATTCGTGTTTGCCCGATCCGACAAATTGATCCGAACAGGCTCAACCTGTTCGCAAATGGCGGCGGCGCGGATCCAGCGGCCGCCGCTCGATTTAGATTCACGGGGCGTTAACGACGCTCATCCACGGCCCCGCTCCACGGCTTGATGAGGACACCCCATTCCAACAATGCTTGGCATGGCATCACAGATACCGACTGGTCTGAAAAAAACACAAGAAAGCAGTTTCATTCAAAAAATAATCACAGTTTCACTCAGGGAAAAAGACAAATGGCCAAACTATGAGATTGTTTTTTTTTACGTCTATGGCCCCAAACAAATCGATGACTGGGTTTCAAACTGGGTTTTACGATGACCTTTCGCTCAATTTTCGGCGTAAAATGACAGCGTAGACTTCCGAGCCAAACGAGCGCCCGCAGCTGGTGACAACTGGGCATTCCCGGCGGACCGCCGCTCTGGTAGTACAAATTCCCTGCTTTGATCCCAGCGAGAGGAGAGCTGCGGTTGCCCGTTGCCCAGACGAGGCGGCGCAGCGCCGCTAGTGGCGGGAACGCTAGCATTTCTCAGGCCGTCTTAAGCGTCGGAGGGGGTAATTGTGCGGATCCGATTGCACGGATGAGGCCCGTTGCCTGCGCCGTAGCTGCCATGGGGGCAAAGTGTAGCGGCAGGGGTGTCTGATAGCCGCCCTCAGACTGCCGGCCCACGGAGAATACCTACCTGCCCCGCGCCGAGAGGGAGTCTTTTCACTTCACATTACCGTCGCCGCCAGGGTTAAGCCGACTTCAAACGGATCTCCCCTGACCCCTGGAAAGCAACGTCGCCCTCCGTCACAGCGTGATTACAGCGGCCGCCATTCCCAATTTCGGTCCACGGGGTGGGGGGGTGGGGGGGGTTGACCAATCAGGTTCATCCGCTGACCCGGTGGCAACCCCGAGACGGCCCGGGCCTTCAAAGAGCGTGGCAGCGCTCCAGCCGGCCCCGGCCGCGCGCCGCTCCCCCTGTCCGGGCCGGCGGGTATCGAGTGAATATCTCCGCTTAATACCCGAGAGCGGCGAACGTCCGATGAGATATCTCGGTCGGGCGTCTCAAAGCGGGCCGGGGCGACGAGTCGGGAGCGCGCGCGCGAGAAAGAGAAGGAGAAAAACAAACAAGCTAGCGCGCACTGGCGTCCCAGACACTAGTGCGCGCGCTGCGGGCCCGGGCGCCCCATCTTGATGTGATTAATCAGTGCGACTGGATAGCCGGTGTGCGGTTGGGTTTGGAGCTGCGGAGGAAAGGTCCTTTCTGGGGGTGGACGGATCCTAATAGCCTCTGGCAGGGCGGCTATTGGAAACAGGTGCTGGCGCTGAGGTCAGCTGGGGAAGCAGCGCTCAGCGGTGCCGCTCCAAGGTCCCAGCGCGATGGGGGCCGCGCCACGCCGCCGCGCGTTTCGGTGGCGCGTTTCAGCGGCTCTCCCTGGACCGCCCCACGGAAACCGCGGTGCCGAGCCGCGAGGCACTCTGTTTGTTTGTATTTGGGCGACGTCGCGGAACCCCCGCCCCAACTGCCTAGCGACGGGGGAGGACGGAGCTCACCTGCCAGTTACTGTGGAAACTCTGCGGAGCTGGTGCCCAGTCGTCACAGATAGAGCCGCCTTCCATAAGCAGAGAGCGAGGGCGCGTCGCTTATCTGAGCGCCATAAACATAAATTTGATGAGTTTTTAAAAGTGTGTTTGAGCCCCGGAGACTCCTTTAACCACCACTCGAAACCAGTCCAACTACTCAGAAATTCCTCATAACCTCGATTTAGGGGTCACGACATAAATCTCCACATCTTAGTGAATCAGACCGATTTCTTATGAGGTGCTACGATCACACTTCCATGTTAAAAGCCAAGATTTCATTCACTTCGCTGACAGGATTAGCTGTTAGCAATAATTTTTAGCGCATAAACCATAAATATACATACATACACATGCATAAATACAATACATAAAACAAATGATTGACAATTAGTTTAAATCATTATTACCAGGCTAAAGTATCAGCAAGTTGCAAGCTACAAAAGCAGTGAAATGTATATATTTGTGTATTTGATGCTAAACTATTATCTAAACTATTATCTAACGAACGCAGATACATTGAGCAAAATGCACATTTACACACATGGCCAGAGTGTTTCCATGTATTTTGTACATAATTTATATTTCTCTACTTTCAGTAAAAATCAAATACAAGCCTATAATAGCGCATCTTTACGGGAGTGAATACCTCCCCATATGTCGCGTGAATACTGAATGATCCAGCCTCTACCATCCTCTGCATGTATGTCAGAATATCATAGCTCTGTAGGTTTCGGTGTGATGGCGGCTTTGGCTGCTTCTGTGCGTGTGCGTGTGTGAAGTCATGTGTCTGAGGCATCCTCAAAGTGGTCTCTTAGCCTGACCTTGCACCCTGAGCCACTGTTAGCGCATGCTAGGCTAACACATGTCAGTGGAATGGCACGCTAAAACATGTGTCCAAAATTTACGACCGTCATATATCTCCTTTATCCTCTCTCCAGCTTTTTCACAGGTAATAATTTAACCATTTCATCCCTTTTTTCTTCTTTTTTTTCTCTCTCTCCCCTACAGGTGCCCTTCCTTATCTGAGACCAGAGATCACCTGATCCGGAGCTTCACACTTCACAGGGGGACACCCGTTTGTACGACATCTTTTAAAATCTGGACCGTGTTTTTTTTTTTTTTTTTAACCATTCACTGCAACACATTGTCTGCTGCAGGGCGTTTTTTTTTTTTTCTCTGATGAATTCTTGGTGAACAAACGGACAAAAAGAAGGGACCACAAGAAGGAATGTCAGACCAAAAACTCTTGATTGACTGTGAACATTGCTGCGTCTTGTAAATGAGCAGCGGAGATGCCATGAGGAGGTGCTTTGCCCGGGCCAATCCAGTCTCTGCGAGGACAGAGAGACCCCACATCTATAGTCCCAGCCTCGAGCTGATCCTCCAAGCATGTTTACATATCTTAGGGTCACATGAGTACATATGAAGTTCCATGTATCTCCAAAATTAATCCCCAAACTGTATCTGCTGAACGGGGAGAAGAAAAGGGCTTTGTTGATTTTATTGCATTTATTTGAGAACTCTGCGTCCCACACATAGAGAGAAATTCCAGAGGCAGAGAAAACAAACGTGAGCAAAGGAATCGGTGGGTTCCACTGTATCAGAAACTCTAATGTACACCACAGCTGTACTGCAGAGAAAGTTCATTCAAACATTCCTCTTCCCTCCTCCTCCTCCTCCCCCTCCCCCCACCCCCGCGCCTCCCCCCTCTGCCTCCTCTCCCCTTTCTGTCGTACTCTTCTCTGTCTCATTGATGTTTTGAACGGTGAGGCAGGGATCCCGGCCTTTTGTAGTTTTAGAGAGGAGCCCGGCAGAGGTCAGGGGGTGACTTTAGGGAAAGTGACAGATGAGAAAGCCGTAGAGGAGGCTGGCAGAAAAGTGGCTTTGAGGGCGGGGGGGTGGGGTGGGGGGGTGGGGGGGGGTTGGGGGGGGGCGCGGCGGCGGCCGTGGTGGGGGTGATAGGCAAGATCGATCACAGGGCGGGGAGAAAAAAAAAGAAAGTCTTTAAAGATCTTCTCCCGGCGAGAGAAAGCCACCAGGTCACAAGTCACGACCGAGCGACACTTGAGAAACTGAGAGACGGAGGGAGTTTAGACCAGAGACAGCCATTTCCCCAGCTGACCAGAAGTGCAATATCATGTATCTCAGAGTCAACCTCATCAGTGGAACAATGAGGAAAAAAACAAACAAATGGGTCGAGTGTGCCCCCGAAGGTCTTACAAAACGCGTTGGATCCACACTCTGGATCCGGTTTGGGCTTTGTGAGGGAACAACACACATGTGCCTTTGAAGGCTTTTGGGTCCAAAACAAATGGAAACACTGTTAATATTGCTGTAATGGGACACTGAGGGGAGCGCATTTGCGAGGAACTTCAGTCAGCGTCGTGTCGTGAGGAAAAGAATCAAGGGAATGCCAATGTCAAAAGAAAAATACCAGGAATGACAAAGCCAAAACTGTAATTTTATTTTATTAGATTTTTGTGTTGCTTGGGATCGTCTTTCTTTTTTTTTTTTTGTGTGCGTGTGTGTGTGCGTGTACACAGGAAATATTGATTAGGTTTTTATGCATTCCAGACATATTTATTGTCACAACTGTATTCCAACGGCGTCATTGTAAAAACCTCTCACAGTGTACACGTGAGTGACAATACTTAACCAATCTACCGCTCAGAGTAACGAGCGCCCTCGGAGACGCTCCTGTTTTGTACATGCGTTCACGCTAGAATGAACCAGTCCTTTCCCTCTTTTGATATATATATTTTTTTTGTATTATCGGACAAAGCAATATGACATAATGTCATGTGTACAAGCGCATTATCACTACTATTTATAATAAAATAAAAATCCCGAAAATAGCCGCTGCTCCGTCTCCGTTCTTTGTCCAGCTGACGGTAATCACTAAATGGGGTCTTTGTGTTTATTTTTTGCCGCCGCTCGAGAGAGAGAAAGCGGGCGATTGTGATCCGCTCGATGGACGAGTGCAAGTGCACTCGGAGACAAATATGTACTTTTGAAGGCGCTCATGTGAACCCTCCAACCAAAATAGGCCCCGGCCAAATAGGGATCACCAGACATTCGATTTGACACTGAACACAACAGGCTTTCTCACGGACGGCCGTAAAGCGCGCAGACATCTGCATTGGTGTGTACTAATGCCCCCGCCGGCCCCCCGCTACTGTAACAAACTGACTTTTGTTTAACAACCTCTCGGACGGAGAGAGGGAACGAGCCTTAAAGCGCTTTTTGGACAAACAGCGGCGAAAGAACCTCTGCAAGCCATCCACCCCGCTCGCACACACAGGGCCCGCTCTGTGTGCGCACCGCATGCACTCATACATTATGCTCATGCTCACATATAGTGTTGTCGCTGTGTGTGCGTGTTAGCGCGTGTGCGCGTGTGTGCGCAGCCCGAGGGTGTTGAGCCTAATTATAACATTCTTCTGATTAATCGCGTCTGCTCGCAGGCCTCGGAGGGGTGGCGCTGTGAGCAGCTAGTGCAGCAGGACCACACACTATAAATAAAGTCTAAGTCAATAACAACGCGACGGATCACTCACAGTCTTGTCAGCTCTGTTTGCTCAGTCCGAATCACTCAGCCAATGGGAGGACAGAGAGAGAGACGCGCGCGTGCGTGCACCCGCTGGAAAGAGTGCGAGCGGTGGCGCTTTAATCACAGATGTGCAGATGTGCAGACCGCGTGGCGGTACATCTGGACGCACACGCGCACACACACACACACACGCACACGCGCACACTGTTTGCTTTCTTAATCAGTGCATACCATTAAAGATGAAGACAAATCACACCTGTGAAATTCCAAAGCGGAGACATTACTTTTATTAATGAAGCCTCCCCCTGCACTGAAAAGCCTATTATTTCCTTAATGCGCCCCAGAGTGTCGTTAAACGCAGCCCTTTTAATGCCATTTCGTACGGCCGGGGTAGTGACGGATTTTTGGACGGCGGGGCCTTTGCCTGGCAGCGAAGCGGCCAACAGGTCCCCTCTATGCGCCGCGCACGGCGGCGGCGGCGCCGGCTCCAACACAAATAAGCGCACTCGTTGCATAAAAATGACCTCCCCGCGCCGCCGCGACGTGGACGGCCGCGCCCCCGCGTTCCGAGAGCACGGACGGGAGTTACCGCGGACGCGTTGGGCGCCGTCCCCAACGTAATGCCCCTCGTCTGTTGCCCCGAGTGGGCGGCGCCGGGGTGGGAGGGGGGTGGTGGTGGGGGGGGGGGGGGTGCGCGTCCATCGACGAGGGAGTTTTATGTTCTGCATGGTGTGCGCTGACGGTTACCCGCTGTGACAAATGTGCTCCGGCCTCGCCTGCCGGGACTCCTGCTTGAAATTAACGTAACCAGTAAAACATTTCTAATGTAAAAAGCCCGCTCTACACACGCACAGTAACTCACTCTCCCCCTTTGTCAGTCACTCGCGCACACACACGCACACGCACGCGCACACACACACATTGGAAACACTCACAGCCTTGTACAGCCATGTGATCCACTAACTCACATCCTAGACAACCCCCTGGGTTAAAGAATTTGTTTTTTTCCTCCGTGTTGTGATCTAACATGACCCCCCGATCACGCCGGCAGCTGCTTCTGTCATTCTCGCCATGTTAAATGTGCATGTGAGCGTGTGTATGTGCGACCCCGCTCCGATGCCGGCGGACCACGTGCGCCGCGGCGGCTTGTGCTGGGTTCACACAGAAAGCGACCCAAAACGCAATGATGCAGTGGTGGAGAGTCCCACTGGCACGTTGATTCAGTGGACCGCTCAGAGGGTTACGGGTCTGAATGTGATGACCAGCTGCGCTTCTCGCCGCATCTGTGTGGCTTCGTTCCAGATGTTCCACTTCCCTCCTGTACGCACGGCGTGTAAAAAGAAAACTACCGCCATTGTCCTGGCGTCCTCTGTGTTTATGTGAGAACAGGACGAAATGTATGTTTTAACACGATAATGTTTTTGCTGATGCAATAAATGCGACTTAGCCTAATTTTTGGCTGCCTTTGTATCCAGTCCAGCCGTGGTTGGTTTCACGAATATCTGATAAATTGGTACTGTTGGTCAAAGAGAAGCAAATGCTTTTTTCAGACATTACATTTCCTCTTAAAGTGGCAAGCTTAAAAAAACAAGGCATGAAGGTGCGACATGAAGTCACACAAACACCCATTATTAGACCCACTCTGTACACAACAGTGTCGTGGAGTTTGGCTTGAGCGTTTCCCAGCATATAGGGCGAAGGCAATGAATACACCCTGCACGGTGTGTGGACATACACAGGCACACAACATTCACTTTCACACTCACACCTAGGGGCACTTAAGAGTCTCTGATCAACCTTAATATGCGTGTTTTTAGACTGTGGAGGGAAACCCAGAGAAAACACACGCAGAACCCAGGTCCTTCTTGCAGTGAGGTGACGGTGCTGACCACTGGAACAGTGTGTTAGCCCGATAGTGCCAGCAAAACAAGAAAGCACACTCTGACCTCATGGGTAGATTACTGAACCCATTGTGAACAAATATCACTGTAACATTAGTTCAACAGGTTCAGATTTAACTGTATAACATTAAAACAAGATCCGGTCCCCAGCACAAGACACTATGGCTCGGTTTACTGTCTATATGTGTTGGAGTTATTGAGAGGCTTTATTGTTTTTACATGCATCATCCCACATGAGGATTTCTTTTTATTTCAGTGTTTGCATTTTGATTTATTGTAAGTATGATTTTCCCCCACCACGGTATAACCATAACTCAGTCAACATCCAGTCCGTCCCGGTCGCTCTGCACAGGAGGTAACCAGGTGGGAGGAAGCATTTTTGGGATGTCTCTTACATACCCTTGCCTGCCATGCAACCCCCTGTACACACACTTAACCCCTGACACTCCCCGGCATTCACACACTCTGTCATCACAGGTCCTGGCTGCTGCTGACCTGAGCACTAACACATGCTGGGGACAACTTAACCTCTGCACCCCCAGACGGAAAAACACATCCACCGAGGAGAGGGAGGGCATCTGAGAAGGAGGAGAAGGAGGGGAGGAAGGGGGGGGTGACAGAGGCAGACAGGGAGGAGTGGGGGGGGGTCAGTGAGAGCGTTTATGACATGGGCAGACAGCCAACAGATGATACCACCACTGTAAATTGATACATTTGCACATTAGTGGAGTCATTTAGGTAATGCCCATACAGTATATCTCTTTTGTCATGTGAAAAGCCTGCTCCATACTGGCTTTGGAGGTTCATATAGTTTCATCTCAACTTTCACGGCTTTCCTACAGTTGACTCTGTGACTCCTGGGACAGAATGACTCGCACGCCCTCTCAGACGGCGACGCGGTCAAAGCACAAACAAAATGGTTTTCCTCAGGTGATACGAGCGATACAGGGTTTTCAGCCTCCGTTTGCAACATGTTCCATGTGCGGACTCTTTTCCCCCTCACGAGCTGATCATAGACTTTTATTGGAATGATTAATATCTTCAAGTTCCAATATAGCCCCACATTTCCCCTGCGGCAATCAATGACGCTTCATTCTGATTTATTTTGTGTTTACTGAGAGAGGCACAAAGAGAAATATTGTGTTGTGTGTGTGCGAGAGAGAGAGAGAGAGAGGAGAATCTGGACGTTACCGCTGAGACGATCTCAGTGTTTATGTGTATTTGTTCAGTATTCTCCAACACCTTGCTGAAACTGCTTCGGCTGTTGTTTTCCCTTTGGCCACTTGGGGACAGAGCTAAGAAGCTGTAAACACTAATCCTGAAGGCTGAAACCCCAGACTTATTAGCAAATAGTAGCTTTTGGAACACCTCAGCACGAAGCAATATTATCATTCATTTTGAACTTTGGGCACCTGAACCAATATTTTCACCCACTGGCCCTCATTTATCCAGACGATGTATGCAAACGAAAAAGCCACACGCTGCACTGAGTCCAGACTGATTTGAAATTAGTAGACACGAGGCGTGACCTGCTGCGAGATTTTGATGTACCTTAATTATGCTTGAAAACTGAAGGAGTTTGCCTGAAAATGATTGATAATGGTTGATGAATAGTAGCTATAAGCTTGTTTTTTTCCTCTCCTAGCATCTCTCCTAGGAGGAACGGCTTCCTGGGCCTAGAACCACACAGCAGGCCGCAGTTTTAAGAGCTCCACAGCCATGCGGTCACTTTCTTCACACAATGGTGCTCCACAGTGGTGAACCTCGACTCATCCTCCAGGCTGAGGACTTTGCTCTCGTTTCAATGTCACTTTGCACCGATGAACCCGTTTTTCCTTTTTTCGAGCGGATGTATTTGAAAGACGTCACTGCAAAACAAGCAGACGTTTGAAGCGTTGCCCGCGCGCCGTTTCTGATCTTGCACGTAGCTGCACGAGTTTTATCCAGCCGTCGCACAATCAGGACAAGATGGAAGCGCGCTTCCCAGCAACTGTTTGTTCGTCCACATCGCGAGGGCGCCGTGACGCCTTTCCTACGGTGAACCTGGTCACCTGAGCCCAGCCCGCGCCGGCCACAGCTGCCGGCTACTCAGAGTGCGGGGGAGGGGGGGACTGCAGCCTTTTCACAGCCAGGCTGCAGCCGAAACTGGAGTGACAGATTTCCAGTGCTGTATCACTTTAAGGGTAATCCGCGGCGGCCGAGAGACTGTTTTGACAGTGGTGGTGCCGAGCAAAAAATACCACCAAAAAAAAAAAAGAGAAAAAAGAAAGAAAAAAGCAGGACGGGCCTGATTCATTTTTTTTTTTTTTTTTTTTTTTAGAATCACATGATGAGCGAGAAGTGATGCAAGACGGAGGGGAAGAGCGGGGGCCCGGCGACGACAATACGCGCTGTGTCTTTTTGTGTGTCAGCGGAAGCAGTATACAGCGTGTGAATTCCAGCGTGCATGTGTTTCTCCGTACGGGCAGAGGGACAATTGGCAGACAGTGACGCAGATCAGAGGGAAGAGGGCCCGGAGGAATGAAGTCAGACAGGAATTTCTAGGAAATGACGCGGGCAAAGCGAGAGCAGTGCGACTGCCGCGGCGGTACGAGCGGAGCGCGCTTGCGCCCGGCCGCCGCTCTCGGGGGGCCGTCGCCCTGCTCCTCAGAGGCGTCGCATGTCCGGCCAGGTCCGAGGCCGAGCGGAGGCCGCGGGGGCCCCTCGACGCGCTCGACTCGGAGGCGCAGTGTTAATATCGGGATACAATAACATGCCACGAACAATTGCAACGCGACCAGGTGATGCGATCGACTGTTGATTGCAAGCGCAAACAGGAAAGCGCTGAGAATATTAGAAGTCGAAACAGACCTCCTGGCACGGCCTCCTCCCTTCTAATCTCTCCTGACAGTCATTTGGAGCAACGCGCAGACATCTGTCGACGAAAGCCCGCTCATGTGGATTTACTTCTGTCCACCATGACTCCAACCAGGGCTTCTACTTATAGACTTTTCACTCGGCTTAAAGGAAAAATATCTGTTTAGGTCATATCTGCTCTTTCCACTCCACCCCCCACCGATGATAGCCATTCAATACCCAGTTTGTCTTTTTCTGTTAGTCGGCCTTGCCTGGAAACAAAAGCCTTGTGAGGTCACAGGAAGTGATGCGTTTTATGTCGGGGATTTGTTCGTGTCGTGCACGCCAGCAGTCGCAATGAATTGATAAAACAACAACAACGACAACGAAACGCGATTTGAATGCATCAAAGGTTCAGAGAGAAAATGAGAAAACAACTAGGACAGACAGGTGGTAATGTGGCTGCGGCGGGGAGTGCTGACTCCAGCGAGTGGTTCCACTTGTTTCGCTCTCCTGCCAAGAGTGAGATGAGAGGATCAATACCTGGCCCTGGAGCCTGGAGGCGAGCACTGGCCCAGTGTTCGCTTTTTATGGGTGGGCCCTGACCGTCAGTGTAATGTTTTCTGACTTTTTAAATGAGCTGCAGATTCATATTGTAGTACACAATCAAGCGGGTTTATACACAAAAAAAGGGAAAGATTTCAATGCAATTCTATGCTCATTTACAGAATGTATGGATGATGACACAAACTAATTTAGTTCCGTTTATACGCTTTACTGAAGCTTCCACTTGATCAAGGAGAGCTATAGTGGTGTGGTTTGTGTTTTTGATGAGGGCATTAGCAGGTGAGGTGTGATTTTAAAGACCCCAGTGATTGTAGTCCAGCATCCCTGACAAACAACACTTTAAACAGTGCAAGGTGCTGACATCCATCATAGTATCTTATGTGCTTTCTCCCTTAACCGTGTCATGGTAGACTACTGGCATCCATCCCAGCACACACAGGGTGAGGGCAGGGAATGAAGCTAGGAGACTGAGGGTCCGGGGACCTTACTGCATGGAGGCCACAGTGCTATCCACCAATATACTATGTCGCTCTTAATTTTGCACATGTAATTGTTGAGCCCTATGGCCTAGATTGAACTTATACCCAGTTAAAGTATATGTGTAAGCTGTACACTAGCTACTAACTGCAAGGTTGGCTCTATAAATTACTAAACCAGTGCTGGCAGCCACGCCGAGGCCAGTATCTGTCTGTGTGACTGTAATGACACAGCTATAAATCTCAAACTGCTGTGATTTGAGGGAGTAGACTATATGACTCATCAGAGACACACGTCAAACATGACAAAGCTCCATCATGTCACTGCGACGTGTCCAGAACTTTCTGGATAATTTTAACCCAAGACGCAGTGTGCGCTGGGAAACGCAGTTCAATAACCTCACAAAGGAAACTCAAAATGATTTCAAGGTCTGAAAGTTGAAGAAGACTTGATTTGAAACCCATTAAAGTGAGTTAATAATAAAAGAACGGTTTGTTTAATAACTAGATACAATTTTGCAGAATTTGTCATAGACTTAAAATGGAGTCAACTCTGAGAGTTGACTTTCCTCAACCGAACAACACAAGGTTTGAGAGATTTTCGACCTGCACCTCAGTGTCGGAACGCGAAAATGCCGACGATATAAATCCGTAACGACCTGTATTCCGCATGGTTTCATTTCTGAGAATATACGCTGGTATTTTTACGGTGAGGTCACGCAGCGGGGGGGAAATTCACATAAAAGCGCCGTTTGACAGTCTGAGGCAAAATATGAACTATGTGTTGTAGTGCACAGGACAGGAGAGGGGCGGTCGGGACGCGGTCCCTCTTTGTGCGGCGGACCACATGCACCGTACCCTGTGGCATCGGCACGGCTCAACGTCCAGCGGACGTGTTCACCCCATCGTTGAGCACGTACCTGAGCCTCTGTGAGAGCATCGTGGCCGCGCATTGTGCGACAGGCTCGCCTGCGAGCTCGGCGGCGAGCGCCGGCCCGCCAGTCCGAGGGCAAACTGGAAAGGCCGGCGTTTCGCGGCTACGTCACGCCAGCGAGTGTGAAAGCCGAAAGGACAAGGCAAAGTTAGCGAGCGATTGGGATGCAGGGTGCATTAAGGTTCGGGAAGGGGGGGGAAAACAACACGCAGAGGAAAGTTGGTCGTCGTCTGCGCACACATCCTTCCATGAGGGTGTGGCACGGAGGGCCTGTGGCATTTGAGGTAAAAAAAAAAAATTGGTAATCCCTGAGAAAAAAGCAAAGGGAGAGGGGAAGACAAAGATGGCTTTGTAGAGTAACTCCCAGATCAAGAACAAGCAGGGATTTTGTAATGCAGATGGACAGAGGCAGATGTAAATGATGGCCAATTTTTCTTTTTTCTCTCTCTCTCTTTTTTTTTTCTCTTTCTCCGAAGGACCTGCTCTACCTACTCAGGGAAATAAAGCGTCTCTGCAGAGCTTGTCTGTCTGTCGGTGGGAGAGCGGTGGGAGCTGGGAGGTATGCGGAGTGTTTTTTGGAGAGGTATGTGATGTAAAACGGTGGAAGTGGGATAGCAGCTGAGGCTGTCCAGCGCCCATGAATCAGGCTGAGGCACCGTGAAGCAGCGGCCCTCATAGGAGCCAGATGGGCCCTTGGCTCGACACTGGCAGGGATGAAGGAACACACACACGCGCACACACAGGCATGTGTGCACAGACACACCACACACACACACACACACACACACACACAGGCAAAATGGGAACAAACAGACTCTTATGTGTGTAGATACAAACATCGAAATGCAAGCAGAAGCAAATCCGTGTGTGAACAGAACAATTTATAGAAAACAGTTGGATTAAACATGCAGTATGACAACACCATGTGCACGCAGTCACACTGATTTCATATTATTCTTATGGTGAAAAAAAATCTAGTCAACAGTTACCAGGGATGTTAAAAATGTTAAAAATGTCCAGGTACATGATTAAAATAGAGTGTAGCTAGGCCTGCTTTCCACCTACTAGAATTTCTTATTTTTTTGTTTTATTTTTCTTATCCAATCCGATTTTTTAAGATTAATTTTACTGTTGTCTTTTTTCACTAGCTGTCATTTCGTCTCTTTTAACATTTTTCATCTCGTGGTCAGTATTCGTCTCTCGTTTTTCACACAAAAAATATGCTTTAAATTTAATAAATGCTTATTACGCCCAGATGGGTGTGACCACCAAAGTCCAAGGTCCCGTGTGCATGTGTGTGTGTGTGTGTGCATGTGTGTGTGTGTGTGTGTGTGGATTCAATTTCTTGCGGAACATCAACATGTGTGATCCTCAGCTTTTTGCTGTCCAGCCACAGCAACTGCAGCGGAACATGTGATGTTGTAAACAGTGTACATTACTGCAGCAGCATCACTTAATAGAATCTGGTGACAGAGCATCAAGCCAAAAACTAGCGTGACAATCTTATAAGTAAACTCACGTCAGACTCCTCATTTGACATCTCGAGGAGCACGGGCATAAATCTCACGCACAAATAGCCCGAGACAGATTGGGCATAACGCTACTTTCAAAACTTTTATTTCGACTGTTCTGGTTAAAACACGACTATTAATGCATTTTACCAACTTCTAGACCTTAATTCCACGCAAAGGTGAAACTTTTAAAGTAGTTTTGGGCCTCGGGCAATTAAAAAAAAAGATAAAAATAACTATAACAATAAAAATTCAATAGTTTAAAAAGAGCATTAAAAAGAGTTTAAAAGGAGGGAGCGACGCAGCAACGTGCTAACTGCACAGAATCCCTGCCCTCAGATCATGGGTTTCAATGGGCCCCGAAAAGTGTATGTTTGCTGCAATGAATGGTTTCCTAAAGCCCATCATCCCTGTCTGCTTGACTTAAGTTGGACAGACTGTGACTGATTTCAACCCATAGTGAACCCATATGATCTGCCTTCACAGGCCACAGAGGAGATGGGCCCAGGAAATGGACTTAGATAATTATCAAGCTGCGTTACTACTCCACTACTGCTGGGAAATGTACACACTGGAATGGCTGTTTACTTGCAGCTTCATAGACTGTTTTAATCAGTCCAAAAAAAAAAAGTTCAGACCTTTAAGACTTTAAACATGCACAGCTTGAATAAATAAAGAAACGAATTCCTCAAATTTCTGTTCTGCCCTTACCCCAAACAAATAGGCCTGAGCAATAATGTATATCGATCAACCATCCAAAATGACTGCACAGAATTTTGTTGTTATTTAGGGGGTGTTTGTGGGAATCCTTTTTCTGGGAGGTCTTTAAGAAGCCACATATCCGGGCAATTTTTCATTTTTCCTGAAAATAAGCATCCCAAATGCAAGGACCACAGTTTGTATGGAAGAAATAATCTCTCTGTAAACATCTGTAGCTGCTTGTGATCACGTTCACAAACATTTCCATCATTTCATCCACTGGCCGGGCCTCCAGTAGCTTCCCAGTCTGCCCGGAGCGATGCAGCGCAGCTTTGTCCGTTGAAACCAGTCTCCCAGAAGATAATCTGCTCTCACACACGCCTGTATTGACATCTATGAGAGAGCTGTGCCAGAATTGGTCTCTAATGGCGTCATACATCCTACAAATCCAATCCTTGTGGAGGCAGAACAAGGGGCCATAATTATGAGCAGATATAAATTAAGTCTTTCACATGAATGAGGCTCATTGGGAACTGAGGCCGAGCCTGTTAAAATGTTCACAGTACTTTTGGTAAAATTGGTCTTTCAACAGATTTAGATCAGCAAAGATATAATAGAGTTGCAGAAACTTTAATCAACTCCTCCAATCAAGCAGAAAACTATTTTCTCTGATTCATCGTAATTTACAGCAACACTGAGGTTTATTTCACACATATCCCAGTGTGAAGGTTTCCCCCATTATCTTTTGGGGTTTCTGAAGGAATTTCCTTGTTGTGTTGCCTTCACGTACAGTTGGAAACATTTATTGTTTACAGTTTAGTGCACACTGATAAACCAGCACAGTCCAGACAGGAGGAGGAACAATTTAATAATCATAATAATAATAATAATAATAATTCTGAAACCATGTTTTAATGGTGAATGAAAAATGTGGCAGATTTATTCCACACGTAATCACTCGTTTAAATATTTTGTCCAAAATGACTGTTTTCTTGGAAATTAAACAAAACAATGATAATTAGCCATAGACAAGTTGTGTTTTTTTTTCAATAAAAATATATTAATTTGTAAAGATGATAATTTCTTTTTTTACCATGTTCATCGTGTGTAATCACAATACAAGATGCATTTATGGCGACTGATAAGGGTTTACACACATCCATTTTACTTTTGCCTTGTTGAGTGAAACCAGTCACAGACACTGTTTTCTAAAAGAAAAGTTGTTTTTGTGCCGATTGAAACGCAAAACGAGAATCCACCGCGAAAGCAAACCTTAACTGAAAAAGCGAATACGGTCTGTTCCTCTCTAATTTGAAGAAGAAGAAGAAGAAGAAGAAGAAGAAGCTAATCGCAGAGACCCGGAGAGCAGCATCGCCTCCCACCCGCTCTCCATGTCATACCCTGCTAGGCACTGCCCTCTGCTGCCTGTTTGCTGTCAGCGACCTCCCGCCTCGCCGAGCTCAGCCCCACGCCTCTGTGTGTACTGTAGGACCACTTTAGCTACAAGTAAAACAAGATGGGGAAATGCTATACAATATCAGTTTCGGTTGTTGACAACCATACTACAAAAGCTGAAACTCATATAAGTGAGCTGTTTAGTTAACTTTGTGGCTTATTTCAGCGCTCCTTCTGACCTTTTCTTCTTTTTTAAAAAACCTCTGATGATATACCTTTAGATGTAGATGGCGCTGGTATGATGGATTGTACCTGAGGCTGAGACCTTTCATCATGTTATCCTATGATTCCATGCGCAAGGCTCTCCCTCGGGGAAAACAAAGGGCAGCCAGGCCAAGACCACCTTACCTGACGGGCTCCTCCGGACTCCTCCCCTTCTCACTCTCCACCCTCGTAGGACATTTTCTGCCCCATCCATGCCCACCGGTCCTCCCCCTGTATCATCTGTCAGCCAATCAGAGGCCGGTCAGCTCCCTCCGCCGCACACCTGCTGCTCATCTAACACCCTTCTTAGTACCTCTCGGTAGCGATCTGCGGGCCCGCGCTGTTACCACGTCATCCGCCTGCTTTGCATCTCCCGTCCGTAACAGTGCCCTCTCGCACGTGGACTGGACTTTCGCTTTTGCCCGACGCCTTTGTCCAAATGTGTGACGGGGCTGCCTCTTTGGTTTTGACCCTTGCAATGCCCTGGATTGTATTTATGTAGATGGATTCCTTGGTGAACTCGGTCTCTGCATGTGACTCTGATTATGGGGCCGTTCTGATTTGTGATAGTTGACATCACCGGGGTTGCTCTCTCCCAGAGAGCTGCATATAACTTTTCACAAGCCAAGCCAAGTCAAAAACAATTTGAAGTTGTTATGGATTCGATACAGTACATTAAGAGATACCCAATGTATCAAAATCAAGCTTAGATCTTTCAGACCAATTTCAATTCATGTGTCAAAATATCTGAAATATATGAATCTTTGGTCTTAGTTTTGTCATTCAAGATACTAGGGCAGAACTGTAACATCCAGAATGAACATTTGTACCCATCACCATCATTAGTCGGAGTTGCAAAAACGCAAACATAGCACTGTTATTCAAACTGGGTCTGAGCACATGGCTCATACAATTTATAGAATTTTTGCATTCAGTCCAGCCCTTTCTGTGCACATCATAGACATGTCACTCTCTGTGGTTTAAACATCACTCAGTCACACATCCACCTTCCTACAAGACTTTGGAAGAAGCAGGTTCAGTCCTCACCCGCCCTGCCCAGCAGGTGGCAGTAGCAGCCCACTGTTGATGGGGGCTGATGAACCTATTAACCCTCACTCTGCACCCCAGAGGCAGAGAATCCTCCATCTCCCAGCTCTGAAACAGAGACATGAGCCTGCCTGATGCTGCTCTCACTCTGACGGGCTACATGGGGAGGAGGAAGAGGAAGAGGACGAGGACGAGGATGACGATGATGCACCTTGATGTGTGATGTTATGTGTTCCTGTGCTATGTGCTTCTTATTTCACAGATTTACTGTTGTCTGTTAAGCAGTGTGGCAGCGGGGTTGTCAGTGCGTAATTATCTTTTTGAGCGCAGTCTCCACTGTGACCTTGATCATTAATTAAAAGGTAGTCTTCCATACTGCATTTCCAGAATGTTTTGGAAGGCTAAATGCTGCGGTGATAAACCATCAAAGAGAAGAGTGTTGGAAAACGTGAAAATTTTTTGTGCTGCTCAAAACGTGTCTCAAGACGTGAACACGTCTGTGACTAAGTTGTCAAGTGCATGCTGATGCTGCGCTTCCATTTCTCCTCCTCACTTCTCAAAGGATGCACACACAGCTACTTGGATATTGCTGGATAGAGGTGTTTGTGTGCGTGTGTGTGTGTTTTGCAGAGGTCTCCGGGGTGCTGCCACCCTGCCTAGACTGCTAATGCCCTACCTGCGTCTCATTAGAATGTCCCGTTAGAGTCCGGCCATCTGCAGCAGCTGGTAGGCGAGCCCGGTGCCAACCGTTTGATGTCGACGAGGAGCTCACGACGGTGTCCCGGGCCCAGACTTAAAAAGACCTTTTTGCTTTGTAGTTTTTTTGAAAAAGCCTGAGAAAAAGTCCTGATGTTTTCATCCCGGCTGGCGGGCTCAGGGGGCCGGGGTGGGTTTGGATGGCATCAGGCGAGGGTACATCAGCGAGTGTTTGCACAGTTTGAGCTACCTTAGATGTGCTGGGTTTGTCTTGGCACCTGCCGTGCTGAGCAGAGAGGAGGGGAGCCCGGGATGAAGGTACACAGTGTGCCGGCGTCTCGTTGCTATGCAGACTGTACTGCAATCTTGTCTCAAATTTTGCCATAACTTTGTCATAGCTAATTTGTCAGAACTTGTCAACATCCACCGAGGATGTTGAGGGAAAATCAGAAAAGTATGAAGATAGGCGGCCAATTCCACATACTACTTTGACCTGAAATTACAATGCATAATTATCAGGTTTTTATGACTTCCACGCGCACAATCAAGTAATCTCCACTCTCCAATTTTTTCGACTGGAGTGTGAGGAAACTGGAAGATCCAGAGAAAACCCGCACACCCTGGGGGAAGATGCAAACTGCACATTGAAATAACTGGGATTCCAACTGGGGACCAACAGAGCAAACCAGTCAAACAATACGTTACCTTTCATGAAGATTTTCATGGAGCCAAAACAAATTTTCATAGTGTTATCAGTCAAAGCTATGGCATGTAGTTCAATTTCAATTTTTAATGGTACAGCCTATCATTCCTGTCATTTTAAACTGTTAAACCAAAAAATTACCCCGCAGAATGATCCTCCATTGTTGTCGCGTGTTCAAGCAATTCACATTAGGGAATAAAAATGGAACAAATGCAATCTGACAAATCTGCCAATGGAGGTGGAAGGTGAATGGTGGGTTTTTTCCATAATCCCCATTGCTGCCTCCTCCCCAGTGTAATGAAAGTGAGCGACATTGTGGTGAAGAAGTTTGAAAAGCACAGCGGCGACATCCGCACTCAAAGAAAAAAAAGTGCCTCTGTTATTCTGGATAATGAGAGAGATGGCAACTGCGTCTTTGCGGCGGATCACGTTCAGTGAGTACTCTTCAACGTGAAGTGCATCAGTGGTCGTTGAACTGACCCTTCAGAACCACACAATCCATCTTTCTCCCATCTGTGGGAGCCACTGCTCCTCTGATAAACACGCTAGTAAGGTAAATTCGCTGAACCCGTGCCTGTGAGATTTCTTATCCCCTGGTGTTTGTATCGGTGACGGCTCGCGCCAGAATAAGAATGACTCTGTGACTTATTTTGGTGAGCTCTGATGTCACGCCGGCCTGCGGGACATGCCGCGCCGTCTGAGCGGAGGGAAATGCGATGAGGCGGCCTCCGGATGTCTGTGAGGTGGGTAAACATGTGTTCAGAGATATTGGATATGGATAAATTCCGCCACGGGCGCAGGCTGACATACAGCAAAGCTAATCCGCCTTTCAATCTCTTCATCTACCTCCTTCTCTGCGTCTCTCTCTCTCTCTCTCTCTCTCTCTCTCTCTCTCTCTCTCTCTCTCTCTCTCTCCGTCACTCTGAGAACAAAGCTACAGAGGCCTGCAGGTCTAAATGAGGATGGAGAGAGCAGGGGAGGGTGGCAAGAGGAGCAATGGGGAGGCAGCTCTTTAAACATGGTAATGGCCGCCTCTCCATCATGGCCGTCCTCTGTGGGCCTGCAGCGGCCGACCCGTGCTGCCCGCCGCCCTCCCAAACATGAAGATGAATTAATCATGGCCCTTCCTTCTGTGCACCTCTTTACTCCGGCTCCCTCCTCTCCTCCACCCCTGCTCTGTCATAAACTCCTACAAGTTCTCGCCTGCACCCTCTCGCCCACTCGTTCTCCATGTCTAAATATTATTCCTCTCCTCTCTGTCCGGGCGGCGTCTTTCTTCGCTCCCGCGTCCTCCCCTCTACCCCATATATCTCCAGTCTCGCAGTCTAAACTCTCTGCCTCCTTCGCTCTGCTGTGTAATGCTTACCCACTTTGTCTTTGACGGGAAGCCGAGATGAAGGGAGAAAGGAAGGAGGCGAGGAAGGAAGGATGGAGGAATGGAGCCAGGATGGAAGGACACGTCAGCTCTCCTCCTCCCCCTCCTTTTGCCTGCTCATGTCCCAGAGTGCCGTGTTTAAGGTAAATATTTTCACTGCACCAGTCATCACAAGGACTTCTGGGACGGCCCTCTGCACCTTGCCAGCCCCTTTACACCACAAGATCAAATATTCATATACAAACCCCCTCACCCCCCCGCCCCCTCCCCACATCCACCCCTCCATCCCTCCATCCCATCATCTCTCTCCTCATCTCTCCATTACCCAGAGTGTTTAACCCCCACATCATGTCATTCCTGCTGCTGTCACTCCCACTCATGCGTTCTCACCCCCTCACATTTCAGATCCCCTCGTACTTCAAACATCTCTCTGCCTGTCCACTCCACATCCAGCAAACTGTCTGTGCAGGTGCGAGGCTGTGTGTGCGGGTCACACTTCACATGCAATCACCACGTCGAGTGCGAGTGATAAGCACGGCCCATGTGTGTTACTGTACAGTATATTCCAGTGTGTCCCTGCGCTGGGGTTACAAAGGAGCGCGGAGGAAAAGTGTATCATGTGGAAAATACTTCCCATCAACACGTGAAGTACTTTCCAGTACTTCACGTGATGGTGAAGTATTGGAAGCATAGGAGTGACGGGAAGTGCCCCTTCCCGTCCTGTGAGTACCTGAGAATGAATGAAAGAGAGGATGTTGGACTTCTTACTGTATGGCATTGTTTGATGGCAATGGCTACATTGTAGAGCATGATTTCATATTTAAATTAGGATGACTCTATTACATCAGACCAATAGTTTGCTGGTTCACCTAGCATATCAGTGGCTAGCACTGCGGACTCACAGCAAGAAGGGTCCAAGGTTCAAATCCCAGTCTGACTAAGGGCCTTTCTGTGCGGGCCCTGTCTGGGTCTCCACAGTTCGTTGGAGATGTGTGTGTCCCGTGATGGACAGGTGACCTGTCCAGGTTGTATGTCCTTCCTTCGCCCTATGCTCACTTTGACTGGATCCAGCAGACCCAGCTGTCAAAATACAGCACCAGATAATGAATGTGCATAAGGGTGTTAAAAGCAGCTCCATCTCAACCCTGATTTTGTCATTATGCCAGAGCATAACTGTATAATCTGGCAGACATCACCCAGCTCTGTTCCTGTCAGCTCTGTGAAGCGTCGAGTGTCTCTCAGCTCTAAACACCTTTGAACAGTTCCAGTTTAAAGTAACACGACTTTACTTTTGGTCCCGCGCTCCACTGTACACCACCTGTCCAGCGCCATCCCACAGACGGACGTCTCTCCCATCACTGCCAAACATACGTCACATGTCATAGCAGTATCAAAGAAGAACTTATCAAAACGCGCTCAAAATTCTGTATCATGTCGACGGGTTTTAAGCAGGAATATCACAGGAATATTGCAGCAATGTTTCTCTCCAGGAAAGGGCCGGGGATGGGAGGGGAGGGGATGGAGGGAGAGAGGGAGGGAGGGCCGGGAAGATTTAAGGGGCATCGGAAGAGAGGGATGGAAAGACGGGTGGAGGACAGAGGCGCACGTGGCCAACCTGCCTCTCCTGGCTTCTCCCCCTATGAATATTTGATGCGAGGGACTAAAACTGGCGCTGTGAACTCTGAGAGGAAAAAAAAAATGTGGCAGCTGAAAATGCTTGACAGAGAGCGGCTTACAACAGCCATCTAGGAGCAAAACGCAAGGAGAGCTGCTACACCGGGAGACGTCTGAGAGAGGGAGGCAGGAGAGGAGAGGGGGCACGTGAGTGTGTAGAAGCATGGCAGGGTCGACAGACTGGAAACGGTTTTGTATAGGACACACACACACACACACACACACACACACACACACACACAAACATACACACACGTATTATCACAGAAATAGTGGGATAGAGGGATGATGGGGGTATAATACTGCAAGCCCAGATAAATCCCTTTCTGAAAATACAAAAACACTTACATATATTGATGGCATTTAGAAACAGGGCAGGTTGAGCAATTTCTTTTACCACTCACACCAGCTCTCAGTCTCTCTCTCAGCTCTTGTCTTTACTTGTGTGCACATTTAGTCATTAAAAAGATGCCTGGAACGCACACACACGTTCTCTCTCCCACACACACACACACACACACACACACACACACACACACACACACACACACAGGCCTGCGCACGCCGACACACAAGCGGTGCCATTGAAATATTGATGGAGGCTCTCTCCTTGCCTTAATGAAAAATCGTCCTCCAATAAATGTTTCATCCCTCCAGATGCATCACCTAGCCATTTTTAACAGATGAGGCAATTCGCCGCAGAAACACAAACACTGGGGAAATGGGTCTCGCTGCAATTTGTTGCCCTCAGCATACAACTGCCAGGGCCGAGCTGGAGGAGGGTTGAAGACCGAACGCAAGGGGAGGAGAGGAGTAAAGAGCAGTGTTTTACATCAATTTCTCTCGCACTTTACAGAAGCAAGCTGTGGGCTGTTAACTGTGTTTAACATGGTGTAATGGGCAATTTCGCAAGGCCTCGTTGTTTGCAAAGAATTTGTCATGAATATCACATGAGTGTAATGAGAAACAACAGATCACATCGTGTGTCAATCACTTACATTCCATCGAAAGTCCAAATCTGGGTGTAATCTGCTGTTTATCAAATCATGTGGCAAAGCCTTGGAAGGATGGTTATCAAATGACTTGCGGATTGGAATTGATATTGTCATTTGTCTTTTTTTTGAGAGGTTGAAATTGAGAGGAAACTGTGAAAAGTTAATTGATCAACAAAATGACCTACTTACTCTCAGGGAGAGAAATGATTGTGTCAAATGGCTGGACAGAGGAGAAACCGCAAATGTTAACCCGATGGTGCCTCACCAGGTTCAGAACAATAATCCAACCAGTCCCTTGTTGTCGAATGCGAGGACCTTTCTTTGGCAAAGACTCGCTGTATCCGGGAGATGTTTGACATTCACACTGGGCAATAACCCATTGTATCGATATCTACAATCAAAACAACACATTCACTGCAGCCACAGGCAGGTTGTGTTTTGCCATGGGAGATGCATTCTGGTGGAAACAAGGAAATCGGCAGCCGAGATAAAAGAAACAAAACACCGCAGATCACAGCGTAAGGCATAGAACCAACGGCTCCCAGCCAACGGAACTTCTGTGGAAGGGAAGAGGTCAAGTGTCCTCGGGTCTCAGTCCTGTCTCACTCTGTCTGCAACGTATCTTCCCCGACAATGCACAGGAAGCTCCAGTTCACTGTACGTCCTTGCTGACGAGGCTTCAACGTGCTCGTCAGATAGTTTCTATCCTCGGAGTGAGTCAGCAAAGAACACCCCCCCACACACACACACACACACTGCATCAGGGGACGTTAGACATTTTATATACAGCACCAAGGACCCCCTGAATAGAAAAACATGAGTCATTTACCAAGGGGCAAGATATGTGTGATAATTTATGCTTCCCTTCAGACTTAACTTCAAGAAAAAGCTTAAAAAGTTCTGATCCCGTTTGAACCCGACTTGATGTTTTATTGGCCCTTGTGATGTTGAACACTGAGTGAACATCTAAGGGCTGCAGATAATAAATAATATCTACGCAAGCAGCCAGCATGTATGTTTCCTATCAGCGCTAGCCTCCAACCCACTGACCCACTTCATATATAAATACACCATACCGGCAGTTCATAGTTTGGCCGTGCAATGCAGCATGTGCTGTTTGGCTCACACCAGCTGCTTGACTATATCTGCACACCCTTCATGTACTATATATATAGCTATGTATCTTGCGTGCCACAAGTCATGACTGCTTAGGTTTGTACGCGGGCCACTGCAGCTATCCAACCTCAATATCTGATAGTGTGATTGGAACACATGAATGGCCTCACTTGAGCGACAACAGCACCGGCACATCTGCAAACACTGAGCTACAAATATTTATTGAGATTGGAGTCGACGGATTGTCCGAGGCCTGGTATGTCACCCAAAGCATGAAAAACAAGATGAAGGTTTTGATTGTTCATGCATGCTGTGGCTGGGTGTGTCCACTCTGGTTTGGATTACAGCGCCGGCTTGTTCGGGCCATATTTTCCCCCTCAGTGGCCGTAATTAGAAAAGCCTTCCTGCTTCCTCTCTCATATAGAAAACGCAAACTATAACTCCTCTGGGCAATTTTCCCAAACTCCTGCCAGACTGTTAATGACGGCAACTTGTTTGATTGGCACTGTGCGAGAGCCCGACACGGAAAGCAGGCTTATATGGCGAAGCCGATAGTATTAAAATGCATCTGTCCTTATTAAGATTCCGAAAGGATTGGCTGATTCTGTCTTTACGGTGCTCTCTGTCTCTTCATTGTTATTGAGCGAAAAACCCATTAAAGCCAGGCTCAGGCTTGGCAAGCTCGTAGGATGCTGCCAATACAACTCGGCTGACATTGTCTGTACCCTTGATACCTCCGCCGGTCTCACACTGACTGATAGAAGTATTGGAATTCAACTGATTTCCCCTGGCAAAGCCCAGACGCTCTCCCATCTGCAGTTAAACACAATACAAGAGGTGAAACAGCTAAATTGAAATGATAAAACAGTTTCAGCAGGCGCTTTTAGAGACAATAGTGCCAATCAGGAAGGGTCCTAAAGGCATGAATAAGGAAAGAGCAATGTCAATGAATTCTCACACAATATCCCTCCATGCCAGAAGGCAGGGAGGAACTTTTGAGCAAAATGGCTTAGCGGCGTTCTTTTTAGCGCGGCGGCCACGCTTATCGGAATAATCTCTGTCGCTGGTGGCAGGTCAATATGCCTGGCACTCCAGGGAGAAGCACGCGGGGCTCCGGCTTTGGCCTGGCTCAGAGGGCTGACTCTCAGCTCCCGGCCATATTAGTGCTGCATTATCACCCATATTGCCGTTCTTGTGTGGCGGCTTCGTTCCGAGTTGTTAATTCAGTCCCCAGCTCTTTGGCCGTTCTCCGCACTGCTGTTCCAAACTAAAGGCACACAGTGTGTTGGGAGTTCATTTAGGCCAGTGCTGGGCTGCACACCAAGACAAACACGCTAATCAATGGTGGCAGTGGTCCACTATCAGCCAGGCTAATGCGCTGCTTATGCTACCCTGATTTTTGGCCATCAACACAGCAACCATATCCAAAACTCAAAGGTCATATACATATTTAATTTCTTCCCTCACAGAAATTGTATTCCTGCCTCATTCTAGGTCACTCTCAGGCATCCAACTGCTTCAGGTGTGTGATTGCTCCAACTGGACAAACTCATTACATCACGCTGAACTTTAAGGAAACTTATTCACAAGAAAATATGATTAAAATATGATATGTTTTAGAACGTCATGTGTGAGATGGTTGAGCACTAATAAATGACTTGCACCAACTTTCTGTCTCTCCTGTCTATTGCTTAATCTTTTCCTTCTGAGCTATCTTGTGTTTGTGTTTCCAGGGTTGCTCTAGTGTTGTTAGCGTCCCCCCCCCCCCTAACTTTTTGAACCACCGGGACTTTTTTGATTCAATTGTTTTTTTCCTGTTTCTCAGGGTTTCTAGCAGTATACTTTATCCGCTTGTTGCTCGTCTTAGATGTTTTTGGTCCCTTTGACATACTCAAAGCACATACTCATGTCAGTGCTCAGGAAATGCATTTTACCTCCCTTGTTTTTACACTGAGCAAGGAAAGGTCTTTGTCTCTTACCTTCACATTTTTCCAGGGAAAGACAAGAATTTAAAATCAACAGATAGTTGGCCGACAGGCATTACCGACCTTGCCAACTATCTCATTGTATTGAGACAAAAAGAAGTCACACTCATTTGTCCCCCATGATTTCATGTCTTTAAACCAGATACAATATCATCACCAAAAATAAACCCATGTTACAGTACATAACTCTATTTCATCCTATTTGTTTTGTTTTCTATGCCACTACTTTTTATACTTCAGTGTAAATAATTTATCAAATAACAACTTATCAATATGAATACATTGTACATGAATCATACAGGAATTTCCATTGACATGCTCAGAGAGTCTCTACCGTGTAGTTTCTGGTGCAACAGCACAGTGGTCCAACACTGCCCAGCTTTAATTTGGCCCTTACCTGTATAAACTTAACTAATTCCTTCCAATTTGTGGGAAATTGGTTACTGTTTAATCAAGGTATGGGATCATTAGTAGCTGCAGGGACATGTGATTACGGTGAGTACCGGACCGGTGGGCTCCAGTAACCCTCTTAAGCTTATTGTGTTCATTTCCTAGGGGGAATTTACAGTAGATCAGTGAGTGAGGTGGCCTGGAGTGGCCTCCAGGGGGTGACAAGCTACAGGTGGCCAGAGGAGAGGAGAAAATGAAGAAGAATTGGACAGCTGCTGCCGGGCTGGGAGAGCTGCTAGAAGATGAGCTTTCCACAGAAAAGCCCGGAGTGAGTCTGACTTGACCTCGTTTCCCATGGTTGGAGGGTGAACAGGAACAGGAGTACAACACTTTAATAGGGAAAAAGGAAGAAGCAATAATAGTAACTGTGTTAATGGGTTTGTACGTATTGATTACAGTGGTTATGGCTTTTGAGGGGATTTTTGCCAGCCTTCTACGGTTTCCCCCTTTGACCCTTAACTCCCAAATGCATTTTTGGACTCCTTCCTATTTCATTGAAATTGTTTTCATGGAGGAGCACCATTAACCTTACTGTAATAAAACATTCTGGGTAAAATCTATTGAGCGGTTGCATTAGTATACCGTAGCCCACATTTTCCAAGTTTCCATTACTGTTTTAAGCTGCGACCACAAGCAAACTGCAGCATTCTGTCCCTGCATGTGTGTTATCCATCCAGATGAATTGTTCGTAGATCCGTGGGTCAGCATTACAATATCCTGGCTCAGCATATTAAATAGTGTGTAAGAGTTTTATGTTTTAAGAAAGTATTAACCCTGCTGCTCTATCAAGGAAATTTAGAAGGGCATCAAATGTCTTCCTCAGATTTCCACATTTCTATTAACCATGACATTCATTACTGTGCTGCAGGTTTCCCGTTGTGAAATTTTAGGCATACGGGATCCAGTAGAGCTTCAATAATCTGTCACTCAGAAACTATTCGCGACCATGTCTGGTGCTTGTACATGCAAATGGGAACTGTGTGTCCTAACTTTCTGTTTTTCTATTTGTTGATCATGTTTTTAGTTCTGTCTAATGAATGGTTTCAATGTCAAGAGATGCTTCGGAGCGACCGAGAGCACTTCCAGCCAGTACCTGTTGCTAGCTGAAGTTAGAGGTTGAATCTGTGTACAGCACTCACTGCTGCATTCCCCATACTCTTTTATTACCGGCCACACTGACAGACATTCGTTGGCCCTGGCTAGCTAACATGACACTGAAAAATGGGAGCTAGGAGCACTAATAACACTGACTCACACTACAGGAAACCAGCTGTTGCAGCCGGTGAGAAATAGCCAGTGTGTGTCCCAGGCCAGAAGCAGACAGCGGCGAGCTCCAAGAACTGACGCCTTGTTTTTCCTTAAGGTAGCAGCATCACTTAGTATCAGAAGATCCTGGAAGAGATTTCCTCCTTTTAGGCCTCCGACCAACTTTTCATGTTAATCTCAAGAGTGCTCTGGTATTTTGCTTTGCCTCTCATCATCTCGTGTCTCATGTCTGTAATAAAAAGCTAAAGCCTGCCAAGGTTCTCCTCCACAAAACCCACATTGTACATGGACTAGTTTCATCGATCAGCTGCAGGGTGTTTTAACACTCAGTATCCGTGTTGTTTCTGGCCGCAGAGTGCGAGCTGTGGGCTGAGAGGAAGTGGGGTTAAAGGTCATCACCGGGCAGAGCAAGCTCTCTGAGCACATTTGTAGAAGATAAAGGTAGGTCCAAATCTTTGTCCTCGTCTTCCTCTCAGCCACCTCCTGCCTCTGTGTGCAGGTCATTACAGGCTGAGAGGGAGGAGGCTAATGGCTGTGATGTGCGCCGAGCACTTTTCGTGGTGAAATGCATCTTGTAACAACCCGAACAAAGACGCCAGGAGCCACAAAGGGATTTTTAGTGTTTTTAAGTTTGCCTGTGAAACAAATGCCTTTGTAATGGCGAGCACACATGCAGCTGAGAAGCCTTTGTAGACAAGCCCTGCACTGGAACCCGCTTTTACTGGTGAATTACAGAAACAAACCGTCTGAATAAAAACGCCAATCATGCACGTCTGACTGTACCCCATCATTCGACCGTGCATTTCTCCATTCATGCCGCCTGGCAGGCAGATGAGGATGAATAATCACAGGTGGCTGGAGCAGACAGCAGCATTAGCAGAAAGCTCTTACGGCCCGAAAGCACTGGTGTGTGCCGCTTCCTGGCGGCGCCAGACGCAACTCGAGCATCGCAACAATCCAGCGCTGGCACCGCGCACAAGCGTGTTGACACAGCGGCGTAGCCGGGCTGGCACTGCGGCAATCGTGCCCACACACACTGGTGGGCCTGGCAGCACGGAGATGTGGAGGAGCAGCCGGCCGCGGGCCCCGGGGCCCGGCTGCTGGCACGCCCTGGCATTTACAGCGCTGGTGTAATGAGTGTGTGATTGATTGGAACCACAATAGGGGTTCATGTACTCAGAGCGGTATACAGCGCACACCAGGCGGCTGGCACTCCTGGATTAGAGGCCCCCTGGGCTCCTACCCAGATTAAAGGGTTACATTAAACAGCATGAATAAAAGATTGAAATTATTCTCTTTGGAGCATATCCGTAAGAGAAAGGGTTGAAATGTGTTTACGTTTGTGCCTGCCGGGATGGATGCTTTGGATGGAGCGTTCGCCATTTACTGTTACCTCTTTGAACACACACATACACACACACACAGAAATACACTTCCAGCAAATGTCTTTATCCATAGCTTTATGCATCCAAGGGCAAGCATAATTTAAATATGTAATTACCAGCTACAAATTGTACAAAAGGGACACGGGGAACATGATTATGCCAGTGTTAAAGGTTACCTCAGTCATTTGGATAATTATGTTTATGGTCCTGGGGCCAGGCTCTCCTTGAGGAAGAGGGGGCGCCGCAGCGGCACCTGTTTTGGAGGTGGCATCCAGGAACTTGATGTTATCACGCTTTAATGAGGACATTTGCACCGTGGTCACCATCATTTCGCTTAAACCTTAAGAAGAGGGACGACGGTGGGCACTTTTATGATTTTAATCATTCTAATTGGCCCTGCAGTTCACCAGCTAATGTAATGAAGGAGGACAGGGGGCCTTGATCTGCTACGGGAAACGTGGGTAAACGGGTGGGCAAAGCGGGCCCCTGGCAGACCCCACTCCCAGACCCCCACTGCACTATTTCATCTCCAGCCCACCGATCACTTAACCAAATGAATAGGCTGCTCTCGTGTCGTCATGGTGATATTTCACACGTATTTTACCAGCATCATAAATATTACAGTCTTCCCTGCGCTCTTCCCTGCCGTGCCTTGCTAATTATTTATTTATAAACATTACAGCTTAAGCAGTGTTTTACCGTTTTTTTTTTTATTTCATTTTTTTTATTTTTATAGCGGGTTATACCCAGTCTTGCCAAGTCTCTGCAGCGTGTACAAAACGCCGGCTATAAAAAGTCAGATTCGCCGCCACGTCAAGGGGAATTACAAAATAAAATCCTGCTCCAGTGCCATCCCTGTTGGGGACTTGTCAAACGGTTTCTATTGATCTGCAATTCATCATTCAATCCCCAGCAATGGGCTAATGCAAGCGGAACAAGGGTTGGCTGCGGCCTCAAACGATGACTTGCATATAATCAATGGCTAGTAATACAGGAGCGGCCCTAATTATTGACGCGCGGTGCAGTGCCCCCCTCGTTTTACCCATTTGGTCACAGATGGGTCAATTATGGAGTCACCTCTGCTCTGTCCAGTTGGTTAGAGAGGGTGCAGTCCCACAGGAGAGAGAGGGGTGAAGCGGTGACGCAGCCTGGGACTCGGGGCCTGGAGGCGCAGCGATGCCTCGCTGGTATTTGCAACTTCCAGAACGATAAGATGCAGAGAAGATTTAGCTATCAGCCGGCTCATCAGCCAACAGACACAGAATCGCAGGTGCAGCTTGGCATGGGACAGGCTCAGAGCAAAGTCACCGTATCAACAGTTCACCCGAGGCAAGGTTACAGTCTCCTGCTCCTCCATATTCTCCTCTCTTCCCTCTATCTCTTTCTTTTTCTGCTTCAGGCCTGTGTGTGTGTGTATATGTGTTTTTGCGTGTGCATGTGAAACCTTGTTAAAGTGTGACATTCGCCGTGGTTTGTGGTTAAGAAACGTTGTTCCATTATTTTGCAAATGGTGTGCCGACAAAAGTCTTTGATCGGAAGCATTCCAGACATTTCTCTGGCTCACTTGTCAAACAACTGGAACGTGAACTGCAACAACACACATCTTCATCTGTTTCCCCCTCTCTCTCTCTCTCTCTCTCTCTCTGTCTGTCTCTCTCTCTCTCTCCCTCCCACACACACACGTACACACTGGCCCAGTAGGTGATGCTCTGTGGTGAGCCAGGAAATTAGGTCTGGTGAGTGAGGGTGGTCTGATATTTTTCCTTCCACACAACACAACACTGGGACAAATGTGGCTCGTAAAGCCAGGGGAATGAATTGCCCTAACGACATCTGCCCACAAACCCCACCACTCCCAGAACTGTACCCCCCCTAAGCCCACCCCACCCCCTTCCAATTCCCTACCTCCAGGTGTCCTCTCTCCTCTCCAGGTGACCCTTCATCCCTCCGTTCTGCCAAGAAAGGTATTGACGGGAGTGTCAGCAAAGCCACAGTATGAACGCCGGTGTCAAAACAATGACGGCTCACAGACACACTGGCAACTGCCGGAATTTCCAAAAAGTTTGGTCACGAGGGAAAAGAAAGGGCTTCTGCAGTCTGTCTTGCTGTGCTGTACAATGATTCATTTATTTGAAAAGGATCACATTCAACCGTGGCTGTTGCTTCCCACAAGACCAGACTCTCGGGCTAAAATGTTAATTTCCTTTTTTTTAAGGCATCGTTCAATAGATTTGACCATCTATTATATGATGCATACTGTGGACACATTTCACTACACGCCCTAGACCTATGTCATCAACTGTATACTTTTTGGCCACTTGAAGACTGTTGAGAAAGCTGAAACATAATATTTATCATACATTATTATGTTATGGCTATATACCATGTCAGCAAGTTTTTGCCTGTATATACAGCCAGGAGAAATGGAGCAACGTGAGCGTTCATTTAGTGATGGGATTTTTAGTTAGTCAATGAAAATCAGAAGCTTTTAGCTTTAAAATGCTTCGCTGTGTTCCAGAGCTGGTTGTCTGCACCGTCTGCGCCTCAGTGCTGGGCAGGTGGTAAAAGTTTTACAGAGCTTTTTCAGTAATGCGTGGTGAGGCAGGAGATGCAATAAATCAGAATTGGGAAAGGCAAAATCCAAAAGTTGCAGGTTGACAAATCTGACACACTCATCCAGCAACAGCCCTTTCATACATATATTATTGCAATGTATGTAGGTTATAGAGTGATTTTTAAGACCGAATGCTTAAAAATAAGTATCATTTAATTGTGAATTTGCTCTAGAAGCCTGTGTGTCCATATGTATAAGAAGAATCAGTGGAACAAGTCGCTACTACTTTTTTTTCTTTCTTTAGGCAAAACAGCTAAGATGCTTGGTTAGACTCATGGATCATGATGCTTGTTAGGTGCCAAGAGGGTAATGGATGGATGAACACATAGGAGCCTCTTCCATGTATGGACCTTCTCGCTCTTGACTTGCTCCTTTTGCACACAATTGCTACAACAACAATCTAATAGTCTGTATCTAACTTGCACAGAGAAGCTACATGAGTTTGGGTTAGTATAACACAATTTTACCTCATAAGGATCATGAGGTAATGAGATGAAAGTGAATCCCATCTCATCTAATCCTATTAAAAGCGGCCGTACAGATAATGATTTAATGTTGCCAGTGGCTTTTGCATGTGTACAGTACATGTCAATTAAATAAGTAGATGTCTGGGATGTAATTAATCTTTCCAATGTGACGCCTTTCAGCGCGGCTGTGGTGATTGATGCCAACCTGCCCTGTGATGTCATCTGTCTCATCTGACACGTCCAGCTCTAATTACCCCTCCATGATAAGAAGCGCAGGGTGCAGACGGAACGGCGGCCATCAGTCTCTCCTCTGCAGTCAGGGGTGTAAATGTTTGGATGTACGTCCGCGTTACTTCCCATGTTAACACAGCAGACAGCTCACAGATCTGTCCAGACTCCCTCTGACCTGCCTGGTCTGCACCAGTGGGAGAATCTGCACCTGCACCCTCGACCTCTGAGTGTGTGTGCGTTTGTGTGGACGGAGTGCATGTGTGAGCATATATGGAATGATGTTTTTAGTGACTTTGTGGCTGTGTGCACAAGTGTGACTTCCTATGCGGGGGTTTGTGAGGGTTTGCATGTCACAGGTCAGACCGGGAGAGATTGTGAGGTTGATGGGATCATGACATAACCATAACCATAAAACACACAAACACTCCTACCATGCTCATACTCTGCTCAGCCTACCTTAAGGAATGCCATTTTTCAGCTCTAGTCTGACTTTCCTGTTTGAATTAGAGGCGCACACATCAGGCTGCCTGATAAATGGTGTTTATCCAGGGCCAAAGGATCAAGGAAACTGTAATGTGGTGTAAAGTGATGAAGACGCAAAGAAAGAGAACAACAGAGAGTGGTAAAAAAAAGGGAAAAAAAAGAACATTGCAGTCATTGTGTGTTTGCGTGATGTGCGAGAGTCAGAGGCCAGAGGGAAGCAACGAGAGGAGCAGAAATAAAGGGATAGATGGATTTTAAGTTGGTTTAAGAAGAGCAAAGCAGGGGGGCATCAAGAATGTCTGGAGGCCACTCTTATCTCTGAATGAAAAGAATGCACACACACACACATACACACACACACACAAAGACACAGAAGCTAAATTAAGATGTGCGCTGAGGTAGAAGAAGGAAGAAATCAATGGGCAGTTGAACACTCATCTTCCAGGGAAGGATACCTTTAGGGTAAGACACAAATGTGTGTGTTAGGGTCTTTGTGCGCGGGGAGGGGGGGGACACACTGAGAATTAGCCTATGTACTTTGAGCTGCAGGAGACCTAGGTGGGAGCACACACACCCACGCACAGCCTCAATCAACACCCCCCCCCCTCCCCCCCCCTCCTAATACCACTCCTCCACCCCGGCAGGCCTGTCAGCCCAACTGCCTGGAACCTCTTTTAGTGGGGTGAAAAGAGTGTGTGTGTGTGTGTGTGTGTGTGTGTGTGCGCATTCTGTGACGGGGGGCGGGAGGGGGTTTAATGACGGAGCTGCAGGGTGTCCTTAAGCCACCCGTGGGTGTACCTGAAAGAGCCCCAACCCCCTGACTGGATCAGTGGCGGCTGCGTTGGGGGAGAAGTGGCGTCACTCAGTGTGTTGTTCTGTGCGACAAAAGCTTCATTCAGACGTGACAGGACGGTTGTGCCAGGAGACACACTGACCCGCAATATTAACCACGTGATGATCGGACAACTGTCCTTTAAAAAGAGGTTCACTGATGATTTTCAACGAGTCAAATCAATAGATTAGTCTCAAATAATGAACAGTAAAAGTAATGCGGTCAACATGTTATGAAGGTGTTGTGCTAAAGTGGCATTGTAGCCACTGTGGTTGCAGCTTTGGCTTCATCAATCCTCTTAGAAATTTAAGGAGACATTTGACTGGTGTGCAATGTGATTTTAATGTGTAATCTTCAGATTTGGAGTCAGATGTGCCACCATTGCGCCACAGAGTGACATGTTATTTTTTTGTTGATATTTTGTTGACATTGACCCTGGCAGTAAAACATATACTTTGATATGTTTATAAATAGTAAACACACCAAAAAAAAACACATCAAAGCGTGCTGCACATGTTTGTTTGAACTCATTTGCTATCGGCAAGGTCGGAAAGACCGGAACAGGATCCCGTGTTGAGCTTTTGGATTGAGTGTGACCATTTATTTCTGCAAAAAGCAACAATGAAAATATGAAAACTAAAAAGAGAGAAAAGAAGAGAGTAAGTGATATGCTGAAGTCACCACTTATAAGTGTTAAACCCCAGTCGTGGATGCAAATGATCATTTGGAGGCGAGTGTCGTTAATAATGCCATCAAATAGCACTTTACGCATGAATCACCACTGAACAAAGTTTATTTTGTTGGATGGAGGTGGCACACTGCAAAGTCAGTCAGCTTTTTCCTTGGCGGCCATCAAATAAACATCTAAGATATTAGTTAGGTTGCAAAGATTTGACACTCTCATGCATGGAAAGGTTTTTCTTTGTGCCTGTGACAAGAAATGGCCTGACGTATTCAGATCAGTGGAGCGAGGAAGGCACAGAGGGTCTGGTTTCATGGGTTTGGTGAACGTGGATCTCGATTCCCTGACATTTAAAAAAGAACGTTTAACAAGCTGAGAAATTGCATTTGCACATGGAACACAAAGTTAAATTTGGAATAAATTAGCTGATCAGTAGGATAAGAGCCACCCTTTTCACCTTTTTCTTTGTTTTTTTTCCCCTCCTCTCTCACCCCCCCCCATAAACACCCACCAACCCACACACACACACACACACCCAGGCTGACCTCGGCATTTTGTCATCATCCATTAGTAATTAGGAGCTGTTTCCTGAGTGTGTATCCAGAGGCTTGCTGAATAAAGGCTTTAGAGGAAATAATAATAAATAATAATCAGACTGAACCAATTAAGACTGATTACCCACTGCATGATGCTGGCTGCTGCACACTGCTCTGCTCTCGTAGTTGTGCTGCATATAGAGCCGTGCTAATAAGCGAAAATAAATGTACACACACACACACACACACATGATGCTGGGTTTGTAGCAAAACGAAGCCCATGCCATGCTTCAATGCATAATGTTGCAGTAATTGGGAATCCCCTGAACACTTTACTCCTCACAGGGGCTCAGTCTGACTTCAAGAGCCACGGCCTCTGCCTCTCAGGAAGGTTCTAAGCCTCTTTAAGCTTCGGTCTTAGCCAGAGACAAAAGCTGTGTGGCTCGGGGAGGATTAGTGATATTGGTGGAGAGGGTCGACATCCCAAAACGTGATTAAGTGTTTGGTAAGTGACTGAGGAGGACTCGTGAGACTTTAAAAGTAACGCAGTGAAGACGTTGGCTCCTTTCTGATGTTAAATAAGGTTGGGAGGAGGGGGGACGGTCGGGCAGAAGAGGAGGAAGATGTCAATAAGCAGCATTTGGCATCTCACAAGGATGGTGCGGCTGCTTTTGTCTCTGCTGGGAGCTGCAGTCATTCTTTGCATACATTTTGGACAATAAATAGGTGCATTATTGATCAGACTGAGCCCTTGTTGTTCTAGCACATTCACAATGATCTGCTGAGTGCTGTTTAATAGCATATTTTCTTTATGCATTTGCATACACTCACTTAGCGCACTCATATATCAAAATCATATTTTCCCCAGAACTTTTCGAGATTTCACTGGCCTGCCACCTCCCTCTCCCTCTCTGCCACTGTCCCTTGCTTTTAATAGTGGGTAATTGTCATCTGTCAGTGGCCTGTGGGCCCGTCCCCAACGGCTGCTCTGTGACTGATACCCACAGCCACTCTCCTCAGAAGCGCCATATGGCTACAGTTAGCACTGACATACAGGACGGTGGCCTCCTGGGAGGAGAGTGGCAGGAATTGGAGATACAGTGCAAAGTGTGTGGGAGAGATAGGGAGAGAGCAAACAGTAGCAGAGGGGCTTTTACTGAGGTCACTATCTGCATGTGATCAGGGGAGTGGCTCTGGTTTGTCACCATGGTGAATGAGGGACCCACAGCGTGCTTTTAAATGCTCTGATACTACAAATGTCACAAACACAAGGCAACAGAATACATATATACATACGTGGTAATCCAATTTACTCTGATAAAGCTGGACTTTGTTTTTCTTGCAAGGAGCAAGGATTTCCATGTACAGTACAGGCACCTGTAGATCACAGGCATCACATTTAGAGAGCCATTTGCTCTTGCAGCAAAGGTTTGACCCTGACGTGATTTGAACACGCAACCTTCTGATCTGGAGTCAGACGCGCTACCGTTGCGCCACAGAGTCACACATTTGCCTCTGCTAGCCTCTGCCTCTGTACAAAGACCTTGAAGAATAGTAAACAATCAAAAGCGATCAACTTTCGTTTTTTGTCAAGTCAAACAAAGTGTCAGTGACGAGTCCATGTTGTTTAAGTGTAAAGAAGAATGCCTCCACAGCTGACCAATCATAGCATCGGACTGTGAATGCTGGATTGTGGGTTACAAGTGCCTGACAAACAGGTAGAATTGCCATTAGCATAGCGGCGGAGGTGAGGTCAGCTGGGCTTTGCAAGTGTCTGACAAAACCTGAATTCTTCCAATACCTTGGATCAAAGCGAGTGGCGCGTCAGCGCTGTGTGTGTTGCAGGGAACATAAACATTTGCGCTGAGATTACAAGGCAATCCATCCAGCTGTAATTTCAGCTAGTAATTTCCCCAAATGACAGAGCAACACTGGCAGATCCAGCACAGCTCCAAATGGGACGTGCAGACATAGACCAGGACAAACGATACGCATTTCGAACGAGTCCTCCGGTCCATTTTCATCCTTTGAACGGATGTGTTTTTATTGACCCATTCATCAAGATGAGTTCAAGCTTCTCTGTGTTTCTTCCTGTTTTGTGTCCCAATGGACCCGCGCTTAAAGTTCCGCAAGTAAACTCACTGCAAGGGTTCACGCCGCGCATGTTTGCCATCCTACCCGCTTTGTTTGGCCTGGTTCAGTGTAAGCCGGTCTCCTTCTGACACGTGTGCGCTAAAACAACACGAACATTAGCCGCTGACAATTAAACACAGCGAGCCGGTGCGGAGCTGGCTCGCTGGCATGGTTTAATGGCACATGAAACTGGAACGGAGCCATCATTAATGTTGTTTTTACTTTTGACAGAGCTGGGCTTCCACTCTTTGTGTTCAGCTAGACTAAACACCCCCCCCCCCCCCCCCCCCCCCTCCCCCGACTGTCTCTGCGCTGGACGCAGATCAAATTGATATTAGACTCAAATTAATTTGACACCGGGCGAGATGGCGAAGCCATGACGTCGCTTTTGAGAGGCAAACTCAAGCCGCGGCGGCTTCCTGTGTTTCATGTTTAACAAGTGTTTCTCCTTCCATTTGCCGATCATGCGCCGGACTGTTTATGTATATGAGCGAGCGCTCTGGCCCCGAGTCATTTACCACGGGCTCGCTGTGATAAATATGACCTGTCTCTGCTGCTCTGGGTTATGTGCTTTTGAGGGATAGCGGCTGTGTTTTGTTACTGAGGAATGGGGCCGGAGAACAGGCCTAGTAAATGACTTTAACCCTGGGAGGGAGCCGGGTTATCATTAACAGCGGCGCAGCGCCGTAGCACCGCTGTCAGAGCTGCAACCCGTGACACAGCTGTGACAAGGATGCGGGACGCTGCCTTACAGTCCTGACCTTGTGCCGTTTCAGCGGCGCTCGGTCTCTCGCCGGCCCGCTCGCGGTGGATGGCTGCCTCTCTTATTTTTGGGCGCCTTAGATTTATAGGGCTTGTATTTCAACAAGTCCAACAGTGTCCCTGACTGAGAGTGCAAGAAAACATGCTGACACACACACACACAGACGCACACACGCAGACACGCTTATTTTGTGTCGGTTTTAGTTTATGTGTTCTCACCCGCCGCTATTTTTATCCACTGTTATATCAGGGGACTGGTTCTGTCATGTTTGGGAAAGCTTGTTGGTGAAAATGTTGTGACGATCCTCGCATGATACTACAAGGCCCCAAGATGATTCCTAAATCTACAGTATTGCAAGAATATTCTGAAGAAAAGAGGACAGATGATTTAAATCTAGGCGGCCTTTTTTACAGGCGTTGAGACAGACACAGTGCGTGACTTTTCATGTTTGATGTCCCTGACTTGACCTTGATCCTGGTACAGTAGTATCAACGACAGGATTCTTATCCTTGCCCAGATTATTAGATATGTAGTGCATAGAGCGTCGGAAATGTATATATGTAAATAACGGTTTCGTCATCGTCAATAACTGCTAAATTAACTGTTCATATTTAGCCATCCATCCACTCTCTTTCCTGCTATTTGTCCAATGGAGATGAAGAGTCAGGGGGATCTCCACCACAGACAGAAACAGAAACACACTTAAGAGTCCAAAATTGACCTAAACATGCATGTTTTTGGATTGTGTAATGACAATCCAGGCAGAAAATTTGTGATCAGTTGATGTGACGTGGATACTCAACTGGCTCCACACACAACACAAGTGATGGTGAAGTTTTGTCACTGTAACCTAAGGCTTTGAGTTTAGAAAATTTGCATTTCCGTTCGACTTCCCTCAAGTCATTTCCCACATTAAGGTTAGGTTACCTTACCTAACCTTACCTAAGGTTAGGTAAGGTTAATTTTTACCATACATAACACATTACATAATATGAGCTTATTAAGTGCAACCTGCTGGACATCTATCGGCATGTTAGCGTGATTAATTCTGATTTCAACTCAATTTTCCAGCTCTCACATAGTCTCACAGAGCTCTGCATATGGATGAACGCCACTCCCCTCATGAAACTCTATTATCTTGTTCTACAAGTCCTGTCATCATCAAAGAAGCACGGGAGACCCCTCCTTTATCTTTGCATACCCCACCTGTCTTCATTTGACATGAACCTCTGTCGCGGCTGCTGTCTGCTCTCCCTCCCCGTCCCCGTCCCTCCGTCCCCTTCAGCCAATCACTCTGTCAGTCCGTCACTTTATAAATAGGCAAATGCAGCGCCGCATTGTTGCTGATTTCATACATGTCATGCGACACAATTACGCTAATGGCTCCATGAATGGATTTCATGGAGAGTCGGTGGGATTTGTTTGAGAGGCAGTTTAGAGACACAAAGCTGCTGTCATCCGTGTTTGGCCATCAGCACCAAGGCTCTTATTAGCAGATGAGAGATTTGACAGTTGCACGGCAAATGAAGTGATGATTACATTATAATGAACGTGGTGGAGAATTGTTCGCGATCACTTCATAATCTGTTGTGTGTCCTTTTTTCTATCTGCTAAAATGTTCATTTCGGAATCAAATCTATATTTTCTGTGCTGAGTGGAGGTAGACGGGTGTTAAACACCTGCTCTGCTACAATGAAAAGAAATGAAATAAACACACGCTCGGTGCAAAATAGCAGCCCTGGCACGGTACAAATTGCAAACACAGACTGCTGATTTTGGTGTTGGGCCAGACTGGCGTGACCTCAGTATCCTGTGTGTAGGAACCTGGAGTTACCCTGCGTTTCACTCTCTTCCTGTTGGAGCCGTTGCAAAAATAACCAACACACAAGCGCACAGCCCCACACTCGTCTGTTCCTCCAGGAGCTCATGTGCTGCCTCCCTGGTGCCTCTGCGTCACCGTGATCGTTGGTGCAGGAATCGGTGCAGCTCCTCATTTAATATTTAAACGAACCTCACCTCCACCCCTGCCTCCACCTGTGGTTCTGGTTCTCGTCTTCCCAGGGGATGACGTTTTGACACTGTCACTCCCCAAACATATGCTGCGAGGAGTGACTAGATGCCAGGCATGAAACCTACTCCTTCCTGATGCGACCCCGTGCACAGATCTGCTTTTTGGCAGCTGGGACTACAAGCAAAGCACACAGCGTGTATTATCCGCAGCACTTTTTCTTCAGCAGTCACGGAGTTCTCATAATGTTGGAACAACTCATGAGCAAGTTAGCAAAACTTTTTTATACAATGCTTTTCATTCCAACACAGATAATGGGTGAATGATGCGGCTGATAACACTGTGTGGGTCGTAAACCATTAGACACGGTGGATACAGTTAAAACGCCCTAAACAAGACACAAAAGTGAGGAAATGAGATTTGATGAATTAGTTGAGACCGGAGAGATAACAATGAAAAACATGTGTACACGAGTAAGGAGAAAAATAATGAAAGAAGAGAGATGAGTAAATCACATTGCATAAATAATGCCAATAAAAGACAATGTGACAGGCAAATTAAAACCAGTAAAGTACTCTTATATAAAAAATGAGCGGCTTGGGGGGGACATAAGCAAGGGTAGCGAGATGTGGAATTCATGAGTGAAGCTACTTTAGGTCCTGAGTGAAATTTGACCGTGTGGCCTCGCTTGACGTTGCTTTATATGAACCACCAGGCTACTACCAAACTCACGTGCCACGATGCCGGAAAACAGCAAAAAATAAAAGATGTATTGAAAAAACGAAATAAATCTCGTGTCCATATCAGATGCCATCATTAGGCCCAATGGACTAAAAAAAAGAAAAAAACTGAGAAACTGCCCCAGATCGGCTCAGCTGCAGGCTCGGCTCTGGCTCCAGTTGGTGCTTCTCAGCCCGGAGGCTTCCTGCAGCGCGGCCCGCTACCACAGGACCGCGTCTCTAATCAGCCTGCCGATAGGCGTGCAGCAGCTGCTGCTCCATGTTTCATGTTACACGAGTCAAAGCGAGCCCCGACTTCAACGGGGGTACGGCTGAGGAGGCGGCGGGGGGGGGCCCTTTGTGCCGCTGCCTGGCCGCCAGCCACCACAGCGGCAGCGACAACGCTGATCGGCAGGACGCTCGCGGTATTCGCGCTCCCACCGCACGGCATGCCAACCAAAACCCAGCCGGTGCGCTGCAGGGAGTTTCACCACGGCCTGTTAGTTTTTGTTGGATCCCGTTGCCGACGCCAGTGCCCCCGGGACCTTGTACTGTGTGTGTGTGTGCGTGTGCGTGTGTGTGCGTGCGTGCGCGCCAGCCAGTGCCGGACTTGAAACTACATTTGTCAAAGATAACGAAACATGCTCCGCCAACAGGAAGAGGGGGCAGCTGACTTATGTAACTTAATGCCGTTGCGCTGTCTGAAGCCTCATTCACTCGCTGCCTCCGAGATGATAAGCACTCAACACGTTATCGGGAGCAGAGAAGCCGTGAGTTGTTACCCCTTTGTGTCAAAAAATAGAGATTGTATAATAATAATAAAAAAAAAAAGCCTGAGAACCGGAGGCCCGGCGTACGCTGTAAGCGGCGGCGATTTAACAAAATGCGTTTTCATTAGCCCGTGCGCTGAACGCGGGCTTATTTTCATCCGTTTCTTCTCAGTGAGCCGGAACTGCCACTGCAGGCCACGGCACAACTCCGCAGCCAGGAGTGGTCAGCGAAGTGGTTATATATTTAATGTATTATATAGACTACCAGCGGAGACACATAATTAGCGACAAAATGTTTCCTTAATGGCTCTGCGCCTGAGGTTATATGCGAAAGTTCCCCCTCTCTCTCTCTCTCTCTCTCTCTCTCGCTCTCTCTCTCCCTCTCGCTCTCTCTCTACCTTTCGCTCTCTCTCGATGACTCCCTGTGACTAGAAATATATTCACTATATTTCTCCCAAAAAATGTTCCCCGGGCCCCTGCCAGAAGTGTTTCGGCGATATGTTTTTATAGTACAGTAGGTTCAGAGAGACAGACGCTATGGACTCTAGCAACTGATGGGTCCTTTTTTCTGTACGTTTAATGTGGCTTCGTTACATTCCTCCTATTTAAAAACTTACCAGCCAACAAGACCGGGGCTGGCTCTGTGGTAGAGGACTGTTGTGGTGTGTGTGTGTATGTGTATATGTGTATGCATACATGTGAGTGCGGCCAGCTCCTTTCTCCCACTGTAATCACTCTGTTGTCTCACAGGCCCAGTGCTGACAGAGCCCCTCACCTCCAGGCATCAGCTGTGCTGCAGCCAGAACCGGGGGGCAGAGGTATATGGCACTGCATTAGTGTGTGTTCACCCTCAACATTGTGACATTGTTTATGCAACCAAGAGCAAAACCACAGAGAGGGTTTTCCATCTTCCCATGCTGTCTCATGCCGCTTCTGGGCAGCACATGCAATGCACCTCCTCTTCGGTTTTCTGTATGTTCTAACACTCCAACTCCAAATAATTTGCATCCAATGCAAAGACATATAACAGGTTAGAAATGGAATAGAATAGAATAACTTGAGTAATGATAAACCCCACCAAGTTCTTAATGTTGATCCTCAATGCATGAATTCAATGAATGAGTGAATGAATGAGTGAATTGAAGCTATAGAGTCCTAGCTGTGCTAGATTTTACTCACATTTTAGTCAGCAAAATCAGCAATCAGAAATACTGTGGAATACAGTGGAATACTTTCTCCAATGAATGCTGACTATTGTAGACAATTGTGGACGTCTGAAAGCAGAGGAAATAAACCCACGAGATGAAAGAGGAAAGTCTTCGGTTGACATATTTGGTGCATCGGAAACTTAAGTGCTTTAAAAACAACAACAATGTAAACTGCTGTTTTATTAATCTACCCTTCAAAATGAGCGACGACTAAAAAGAAATCACCCCTCTCTCTGACGTGCCCTCACACAAACACGCACACCGTCGAGACCTTAAACCATCAGTCTGAGACACTGAGTTGCGACAAAGAGAAAATAAAGTGGATGAATGCCTGGAAAGAAGAAATGATGAATTCATTCGGTTGGTGAGTTTGAGGGAAAACCGATCACAGACAGACAATGCAGACTGAAAGGGATAGAGGGGTGTGTGTGTGTGCATGTGTGTGTGTGTGCGTGTGCTGGTCAGAGGTGGTGTTAGATTAAATGCTTGCCTCTCTGCTGACCCCACTCCCATCCGTCATGGTAGGTAAACAACCCTCTGTCACCAGCTGACACTCCACCAGGACCCCGATCGCCCTAGTGTTAAAGTTACGGGTGGGCTTCTGTGAACAGGAAGATCAAGGACACACACATACAGAGAGAGAGAGAGAGAGAGAGAGAGAGAGAGAGAGAGAGAGAGAGAGAGAGAGAGAGACGAATGCTAAAATATTTCTGTATCTTTATATTTCTCCTGTGGTTTCACACACTCACATTGCAATGAAACAAAGCTCAGTTACTCTGTATTGCACGCACACGCAAGCCGAGCTCAACACACACGTTTCCTCCTCGTTGTGAGGTCAGTGTAGGGTGGGGTGTGAGGTGCCTGGCAGTTTGTTGTCACAATTGTGACAACAGTGATGGGGTCTTCCACCACCTGGCATAGATTAGCACCCGGTGCCAGATGTATCTTTTCTTAGATACACACACACACACACACACATGAAGCAAGGACGCGCATGCACAGCCAGAGTGAGTGCATGCTCCAGAGGTGGGGGCAGCAGCGGGGAAGTCGAGCTGGGCAGGCAGAGAGCAGGCTCGGCCGTGACATGCATGATTGAATGAGCGCAGCATCTGCTCTCCATCCCGGCCTCGTGCAATAACAAAGGCTGATTTGAAAATCCGCTGCCTAAGGCTCTGCTTCGTGCTCCGTATGCTGCTGGATGTGCAGGAGCCCTGTACCTCTTACCGGCTTCCCAGTGCTTGGCTGCAAACGTCAACACGTCGGTGATAAATGTGATGAATGTGGGGAAACTTAACTTTTTCGATGGTATGGTTTTGAGAAGAGAAGAGGAGAAAAAAAAAACCTTGCTCCAGCTCCTTTTGGGGATTATTTATTTAACGTTGACCAAACAATCTCCTGTCCAGGTCCATTTAGCTGCTGTTTTGAAACTTTCAATCTTATCAAATGGTCTAAATGATCAAATCTGTTTCTTTTTTTTTTTTACGGGCTCTCAGACTTCTTGCCAGAAGCTTCTTGTTCACATGGCGTAATGACCTATCAGCTGACGGAGACCATTTAATATGACTGAGAGCTCAGCACAGCAGTATCTAAATGGACCTTGAGGTCAGATTGTTTTAACTTCCGTTTCCAAGTCTGAAAATACATGGAAACAGGACCCTGTAATTAGACACAATTTCATGGCATGAGAAATCGCAAACATTCCAAGTGAGTGTCTGGTTCTCAATTTTCGCAATTCTGTTATGACAAGAAATGTGGACTGAAAGTGAGGTTAAAGAGGACGGAGAAACATGAATATAAAAATATGAAACTCGGGGGATCCGGGAGGTCATTGCCTTTTTCTTAGCCATCTCTGAAACAAATTCTTACTCCTTGGTTCTTTCAGTCTTCAGTGGTTAAATTACTTTCTTCTAGTTTGGGTTGGTTTTTATGGATTCATAAAAAAAGGGCTTTTCGGGTGCTTGTATGCCGACTGTTACCCTTACACAGGCTTTCTGTTTACAGCCTCTGTGCCTGGAAAAGCTTGCAAGCTGCTCGCTCCAGCAAACGGGAGGGTGGTATCAATTTTCTCATCCAAATCACAGCACGAGCCAATAGATGTTTCCCAAAATGCCAGACCAGGGAGCATGCAGGAGGCCAAACAGTAACAGCACCATAAAACTACAGTGTCCCCCATTTGATTCCAGCTAGGCACCAGTGTTGCATGTCACACCCCCATCGCTCCAGTTTTGATGTGACAAAGGTTAAAATGACCCCAAATGATGAAGGATTCAAATCCATCCTCTTACAGCTGGATACAGTCTTTAAGCGTCCCTGTTTTTTCTTTGTCAGTTTGTGAGTGGAGAGGATGTCTGCATATTTAAAGCAGTGTGTCACACTGATCAAACAAAGGGAAATTGACTTTCAGGCGTATCTTCAACATTTGCATTTGTTGTTGACTGAGGTCACACAGTCAAATGACGACATAAAGAAACAAAGACTTATATGAGGCAGAGGCCTGTGTGTGTGTGTGTGTGTGTGTGTGTGTGTGTGTGTGCACTCTACCCCCCATCCTGGCATCTTTCAGCCTGCCTCCATGTGTGTATCGACACCAAAGCGAGGACACAGCCTGCATTGATCACCACTCACCTGACAAATACGTGGATAAACAGACAGACGGCGTGAGGAGGAAGTGCAGTGCTGGAGAGAGGAAACGCAGCATATTCAACAAACTGTCGGAAGAAAGTTTATTGTCAGGCCCAAAGTTTATTTAAAATCGAGTTGTTACTGAAGTGCTCGCGTAGTTAAGGGTCAAAATGTTAATCTGTTTAAGCGATTCCTCTGCTGCTCCACTCACTCCGAAGAGGAGACAAATGGCTCAGATAGAAATGGCCGACCTAGCACTATACATAACTCAGACCCAAAGCTGATTTCATACTCTGTCCTCCATGGAAAAATAAGTGTGATCTCTTGTGTTCTCCTTTTAAAGTTAATGAGATACACATTATGTTCTCAAAGCAACTTTTCGCACCACTAAGATGGGATAAAACTTTAATGACACCTCTGGGGAAAGTGGGTCATTGCAGCAGCTACGAGAAGGTTATATTGTCTACCAGGGGAGAACAACTGCATACTTCCATTGTTCCTGCAACACTTTGGGAGGATACAGCACTACTTTAGTGTGCTTCTAGATAGAGTGGCTCCTGTAATATTTACAGGATTTCTGACTTTGTGCACTGGTTTTCTTCCTTCCTTTGGTGCATCTTTTGGGTGTGGATGGTGCAGAGCTCACACCAGGACAACAGTGGCCCAGAAATTCAACCTCCCCCTACCTCCTGGTCTCACACTGGCTCCCGTGCTCAGCTCGTTATCAAGCTGTTAATACTCACTGATCTTTAAGAGCCTCAGTCTAAACCCACCCGCCGCCTCCATTCACCATCCAATAAACATCCCACTGACAGCAAGTGTCTGACCCGGGATCAGGCTGGCTTTACAATTAGTTCCGTGGGTCTGCTCTGACTTAATTGAAGACTGAACCTCAACACATTTCAATATGACTAATGTGACATCATCCATTATGGACCAAATGAGGGTCAGTAGTACAATGGATGCACGGCGCCAGGATCGCTCTCCTCCATCCAAAGCAAAACTGGGTTGGGAAAAAAAGTAATTTTAAAGAACAGTGCATTCAAACTCTTATTAATTAAATGTCCAGAGGTATTATCTGCAAACAAAGAAAAATGTATCAAATGCAGTTAGGTACTTAGGTAATCCTTTGCGCAGCCGAAGGTCTGGGCCCCTTGTGGTCTTGAGATAATTAATGTGGGAAGACTCAAACACAACTTTACTCTCGTATCATGTTGACCTTTCTCTATATTCAGTGGGTGAAATAATGGATCATGAAATGATATGAGACGTCTGCCAGGGAAGGAAACACTGAATGTGACAAGGAGCCCAAGTGGGACTTTGATTTACTGCTAGATCTCCCACTTCTTTTTAAGAGTTTTCTCCATTTTATAGGCTCATTATTCTGTTTTTATGGAAAACTTCTGTAACTGCAATCTGTTGGACAAATGTCTGAATTTCCCTCCTGAATGTGGAGGGATAGAGGATAAAGAAGCACAAAATGGAAAAAGCCTAGTTAGGTGCCTCACAAATCACCCTCTCTAATCCACCAGCCTGTGGCTTTGTGAGGTGGAACAGGGAGAACTGAGAACTCAAAGGTCAGATTATTAGCCTCAATTCACTCAATAAACATCCTCTAGTAAGTTAAGAGTAGTTGTGGATCGTAACCCCGGGAGATGCAAACCTCAGTCCATGTGTCGACCAGGGGGGGTCGGAAACACAGCTGCCTGCATAAAACAGGACGAACGAGGAGTAATGTGGACCAACAGGCTCCCTCTCACCTACTCTCCACCATGCAAACACTGCTGCTCTGCTGTCATTATTAGCAGATGAAGAGCGGAGGGGAGGTCTGGGAGGAGGGAGGAGAGGGTGATAAAGCGCAGGGATCTTGTTGACAGGTCGTTGCCCGATGGGCCAGGCTGTGTCCGACAGGCCCGTCACAGAGCTCGTGTTGACGTGTCTTGCTCTTTGAAGGGACGGCCAAGTTCCTGCGTCGTGATCGTCAGCTCAGGAAGCAAATGAGCGCGCCTCGCCATGCCACGGCCGTGTCGCGGGAAGTCCTTTGACATGTTGTGATCTATCACATTGTCTCCCTGTTCGAGCGACTCAGCAACACGGCCCTCGGAGCGAGGAAATAACGCGACGTGCAATTTCCCGCTCGTCAAAAGTAGTCAAAACTAGGGATGAATGTCGAAGGAGAACGCGGCCATATGGAGCGCAAACCTGCGTCCTGGCCACAGCATCTGCTGCGAAAAAGCTTTTATGCTGTAATAATTCAAGTCAGTGAGCAGACAAGGAGAACTAGCACATGTGCTAAAACCTCAAGTGCCTGTGTCTGAACATACTATTTAGCGGCATTATTTTTTCAGCAGGGCCAGCGAAACGTTTCTCAGGAGCGGCCCCACTGGCTTGTTGGCGGCGTCTGGGGCGCACAGCGACCTTGACCGTATGGTTGGCTGGTTCCTACCCCGGCGATGACGGTTGGAGGCGCTCTGCTGGGGCCGCGGCGCTGAAACCCAATAGGGGCTCCATATTAGTGGGCACTGAGTGAAACAGTCAACAGCAGTGTTTAAGGGAAGCAGTGGAGCTTTAACACCTACTGTAACGCCGTGCGCCGCTTCCTGCTCTGGATTACATCGAGGCTTACAGTATATAGGACACACACGCACGCACACACACACACACACACACACACACACACACACACACACTCGCACATAAAGGCAGAGACTTTCTCCCAATGACTCCCACCCCTCATTTCAACCCCTTTTTGCACCTTTCCCACCCACTCACATTCCCATCGAGGTTATTCAAACAGCTATATTGCACAAACACTCACCTATACGATGACATTCAAGCTATTTCCTGTGCCCACTTAATGTGTGCTCGTCATAATCTGTTATAAGTGTTACGTTAATGGGTAAACAGGCAGAGCGAGTGAAGCACGGGCCATTAATGCCACAAGACACACTGTTGAGAACAGCCAGGCCTTCACACATGCGCACACACACACACACACATACGTACTCACAACATGTGTGCTCTTTTGTTATGCAGGAACTGGTAATGAAGACCCCCCCCCTCCACCCCCACCGCCCTGCCACCCTCCATGACTGCTGGCCTCATTTGTAGTAATTATCATGTGGTAGGTGTAATGAAAGCCTTCCTCGCTTGAGTAACACACAATGATATACAACACTTAGGTCCTGTATTTAATGTGTTTCTGTTAGCATGCGTGAAGTTGCAAATACAGCGGTGCACATGAGTTCACCTGATTAATAGGAACAGCGACAGAAATTTCAAACGAGTGTGTGGTTGACAATGGGAATCAGACAGCATACTGTCTGCTGTCTTTAGCCTTTTGTTGTGTCTTCTCGTCATTTCCACACTTGAACAGGTCTGTACATGTGTGATTATCTGTGTACTGGTCCAGGACACAGTTCCATCCATTGCGTTGCTATGTGTGACCACACACAACCTATACGTGCCTGGCTGATGAGATGAGATGTCCACTTGTGATTGCATTTTCTGTGCTGCATGTTGATTTCATGTGTGAACAAGGCCTTGCAAATACCTCTTTAAGTCTTGCAAGCACATTTGCTTAACTTTCAGCATCCCCCTCCTGTTCTGGTTAATTCCTCCCCAAGCCACTCTGTCTGTCAAACTCTTTCGTGCGCACACACACACACACACACACACACACACACACACACACACACACACACACACACACACACACACACACACACACACACACACACACACACACACACACACACAAACACACACACACACACACACAGATATATGCCAACTGTCGAGTAGCCAGTCCTATCTGTTATCAGCATGTCTTGGCCTGTCATACCTGCCTGTCGTCTGCAGCCTGTGTCCCAGAAGGTTGACAGATAAGCCCGAGTGTGTCTGTATGCCAGTCAAGCATCAGTGTGTACTCTCACACTTGTCCGCTTTCAAGAGGTTCCCACGTTCTGCCGGGTTAATCTCAGCTACGCGAGTTGTAATTCAACCAGCTAGTCAGCTATCGGACCAGCCAGTGACGTTCTCGCATGACCAAAAAAAGACCGAGCAGTCTCACCAGTGAAGTCACCGATGGGGTCGAACACGCACACAGGTGTCCATGATAATGTCGTACAACGTGCCTCTACATACAAGTACAAAGACACTCAATAAGAAGTCACAGAGATAGTTGTGGCAGTGAGACAAGATGCTCACTAAACCATGACATCAATTCAGTGCAGTGTTTGATGGCATAACTGAGCATGAAATAAGGCCCGACAGTTCAAACAGCTACTTGTTATAGGGCCCGATGCAGGCTGATTCTTTCGTAGCACGGCTTTTGATGTCAGGTCTGTTTTCACCGAAACACAGTGAGGAGTTGGTTTGAAACAAGGACACGGCATGTAGGGTCGCACAGCGACTGAGCACTGACACGACAGTGCGCTCGGGCTGACAAAAAGTCAATGAACCTGATTTAGAAAACAATATCGGACAGTGTTTCCACATTCCTGTTTCACCACCTGGAGATTAAGCAAATAAGACACACAAAAAAGGCTCAAAATGTTTTTGCTCCTTATCTGACAGTTTTAATGGGAGACAAGAAAACAACACAGCCGTTCTAGCTTCATTTGTAAGGGAAGGACAGGGCTTTCTTTTCGCATCATTACGTCTTTGTAAATCTCTATGAAAGGCAGCCTCTTCATTGGGTCAATATTTTAAAACAGCCAATCTCAAGTTTTGATGTTAATGGTAGGAACTTGTGTTTGATCAAAATAAATTGATATTGTGCCTTAGTCAGAACAATGCTATGATAGATTTAACACTCTGCTGTAATTCATTCATTAATTTTCTCGATCCACTGGAGGATCATTGGAAAAATGCCTCAGGCAGTTTCTGAATGGAACCTGAATAGAGCAAATGGAGTCTGAAATGTAAAATACAGCCAGACATATTTCCAAGAGCTCAATAATTGTTTTTTTTAGGAACACTGGGATGTAACCTGTGTTTCAACTAGAGGAAAGGTAGTAATTGGGTCTGTCTATCCCTGGTTTCTGGTCCCAGAAAGGGTTGTTGCTCTGAAAGGTTGCACACTGGCACAGGAGCTACTGGGGTGGAATTGAAGCAGTGAGTACATTTTTGCCAGGAGTGCTTATCAAATAGCTCCAGATACCCTCTTCCTATTACACTTTTCTGACTTCTGTTTGCTGGGGTTGTGTCTCGCTTTTTATCATCTCATCTCATTCAAACGGGTCTGTTCCTTAACAGTGCATATACCAACACAGACGTTTCAAGATACAGAGTCAATTTGCCTACTTGCAGTGACCCCTGAAATGTCTTCAACAGAAATGCACCACAGACCTTTGTATCATGGAGTTCAGTTCATGTCGCTCCCTACAACCTGGATCTGTTTTGCATGCTGGTCTGTCACATTATCCAACAGACAAACCTCCAGCAGGCACCATCTACCTGCATTCAGAGTGCTGACTGTCTTATGCATCTCCTATGTGGTCTACTTTAAATTCTATATTTTGTGAATATTACACAATGGATGCTCTTCTCTGCCTTACCCAGTTTATAATACATACAGACAGGTACACACACACACTCACACACACACACACATATCTGGAGCACACAGGAGGGGACTGCAAGACATGGTGGTGCTCGGAGGTGGGTGGCACTCCTCATCGACTCTCAGTAATAAAAGTCGGGCGCGATTTGAAAAGGCCCTATTGTGGCTTCATTCTGTTTTTCCACGAGGGTAGCATTCCTCCCAAATTGGACAAAAGAATTTTAATGGGGCGGCTAATGGACTGTGATTAGATAGGAGGAGAGGGAGAGCAAGAGGGAGAGAGAGAGAGAGAGAGAGAGAGAGAGAGAGAGAAATAGGTGGGCCTTGTTGGGAGTGGGCAGGATGGAGGTATAGATGATGTGATGGAGGAGGGGGTGGGGAGTTTGAGTTTCATCCATCCAGAGAGAAGGGGCGATGGGCCAGGAGATTACCCCATTTACGTGCAACCTTTGAGGGGGGAACTGGAGAGGGGGACGGGGGTTTTATTTCGGAGGTTAGGTAGCGAGGAGCACACAGGGGACTCCACTCCAAAGGTATAGCTGTACATATAGTGCCAGGGTGGATGCAAGCCCACCTGCTTTTAGCTGTAAGTGGATTCAGAGCGACTCAAGTGGCTTAATGCAGGCCTACTCGCTGTTATGCACTGAGAGACTGCAGGATGCTGCAATGAGGCGAATACGAGTGTACATTTTAGAATGATAGGAAGTCACAACATGACATCGAAAACGTTTAGTGTATTGAGATTTATAATAAAATGCTATCCCACAACCAACTCTTGCACTTGTTGCTTTGGACTTTTGCTTTCATTTTGATTGGTTAATGTTCCATCAAACTTTTATATTATATCCCATTTTCCTCACACTATTTAAACTTCAGGTGTATAATTATTTGAGTGTGGTGGCGGATTAATGGACAAATGTGATTTCCGTTCTGATCCAACATCAATAGATGCCAGTTACCAATTACCAATATGATAACAACTGATTGAAATAAAAAGTAGGTTAAACTGTTGAACAGCACATTTGATCAATTCTTTTGAATTCTTATTCTGTAGGGTAAAAACTGTGAAGTTGTGGCACACACACACATACGTACATACAAACACACATTATGTACATGAATTGCTCGTAGTATATCCATTGAAACACCCTTCACTGTAAGATTTGTGGTAAAAATGTTATTCTCTTGAAAACCACTAAACCCCATGAAGCATTAAAGTCCTTTGTCTCACACAGAGTACATTTATATACAAATTATTCGTTACTTATGTTTTCGATGAAAAGCATCCCCACCTAATGACGTTTTCAGTTAAAACGACGAGGAATTTTATAAACATCGGTCCTTGACTTAGGGCCTCTACAAACACGTTTTGTTAATTTTCCACCAAATGAGGCAACGTGTCAATGAATTATCCGCTCACATGGACCACGGCATTATTCAAGTACTACGGGGTAGCAAGTGTTTATGTTGGATTAGGTAGCTAATTAACAACTGCAAGGTCATTGCAAAAAGATGTCTGGCTCGCTTTCTCGGTGATGTCAGCCCCATAATCTTTTAATGCAGTGCTCTGTGACTGCTGCCATATGAGAAAGGTCACAGGGTCTCGTCTGGGGTCTCTCTTTATCATCCACCTGTCCGTGTGGGGACAAACAGGAGCCTGTCGATTATTAACCAGCCACTGTTGACTGATGTATCCATTAAAGGAAAGTGTGGAAGGTGCCGGGGAGTAGATAATGTGAGAGTGCTGCCTGTACTTATTGCCGTCTTGTAGCACTGCACAGTGTAAGATTTTTGTGTCATTTGGAAGACGAGGGGCTCGCCACAATGTTAATGGTGTCGCTCCGGGGACAGCAATGCAGGCTTATTAATCGCTTCTGCACCTTTGGCGAAAACTAAAATGTCTCCGATGTCTCTGATGTGGGATTGCCACTAACCTTTCTTGATGATCTACAGACAAAGAATATCTTCCAGTGCCATCATCGGCATATTTTTGTCGTGACCAGTATAATGAAATGTTATGAGAAAAAACACACCCTGCTGTTAATATCAACACGGAGGGGTCAGAAACCAGGTCCACTCATGGGAAGCTTTTCACATAGAAGACTGTACTGAAGGGGAATGCGAGTGGGTGTCAGAGTGGGATTTTGGGCTTGAGATCTGTAAATGCGTCTTGAAATAAAATCTCTCCTCGCCTTGTTTTTATTTCTATTTGCCAATTCCAACCTGCGGAGAGCAACATTTCAAACTGTTTTCTCTCTCAATAAGCCGTTGCTATTCAATGCAAATGGGTCGCCCTTGCATGATCACCTTCATCACATCTCAGTCTCATCTGCCTCCCGGTTCCACTGGACTGAAATGACTTGAAAAACCGTGAGCCCTCACAAGTGCGCACACAGTGCTCACAAATGCACAGACGCTCTGCTCTTACCTTCATCCCTATGCAGATAAACCCGCTCGGCCCACACGCATACATACAGAGACTGTCATTCTTTTCCAAATTGGATAGAGACACTTCTATGCGATATTTACATAAGTAATAACAGGCAGCTGCTCCGGGGGCCAGCAGCTCCTATCTCACAGCACAGGATGGGTAATTGCTATTTTGGCACAGAGGTGCTACCTGTGTGTGTACTTAAGCGTGACTGCGCTGGTGTGTGTGTGTGTGTGTGTGTGTGTGTGTGTGTGCGTCTTTGTGCATGTGTGTGTGGGTGTGCGTTAGTGAGTATATGCAAGGATGGATAATCTGAATAAGAATCAAAGTAAGACTGGTGAATATATTAAGGATTTATGTGCATATGTGTGTAAGCCTCCATGTTTATATTTTTCCTCATCCTCCTCCTCTTCTTCTCCTCCTTCTCCTCCTTCTGCTTCTTCTATTTGCAGCACACGTCTGGATGACTGTTTGTGTTCGTTTGGGTCCAGTGGGAGACAGCAGGCTGCATTTGTAGCCCACAGCTCCTCAGCTTGGTATTTGGTGTCGGGCTGGCACAGTTTGTTATCAGCACATATTGGCCCATGCTGCAAGTGTGCTGCTGTGTGTTTTAGCTGGCTGGTGTGACTGGACCCCGACGCCCGACGCTGCCACCCTCCCCACCCCTCACCTCCGGCCCGTCAGTCCTTCTCTCTCCCAGCTGTGTGCGCATTTGTTTGTGGGCAACTGTCATTTGATCTGGATGTTTCCCAGTGTTCATTTTCGGCAGATTTGTTTTTGTCTTTGCATTTTTGAACATAGTCTGTGGTCATTGCATACCTGTGTGTGCGTGTGTGTGTGTGTGTGTGTGTGTGTAATCCTCGGCGCTCTCGACAGCTCGACAGCTCTCCCCTCTTCTGTGCAACTCAATAAGCTCTCGCTGCTGTCACTGTGCAGCGGCGGGACGCCATAGCAACCAGCCCACCTCCAGGTGATTACCATGCTCAGCCCTACCTCACCCACCTCCTCCATCAGCCCCACTGGTGCCACGACAGCCCCCTGCTCGGGAGAGGGAGGAGGAGGGAGGGAGTAGAGAAAGAACGGCTGGTCTGAACAAAATATTTTACCTGCGCCTCTGCACTAGATCACATCCTCCTGCGCTGAGCGTTTTGTGGGTCTATTGGGAGACAGTCAGATGTGGCGAGTCCTCTTGTCTCTCTAGGGGGAAAGAGAGGATAAACGATGTTCAATTGCACGTGTTTAGTAGGCTCGCTGATCATGTAATGTGTGCGGATCAGTCAGCCGATGCCAAGATGACAAAAGTTCTCCACTAATGTATTTCTACACCTCAAACAACGTACTCGTCAGATTGTCTAACATCAGGGGCTGCCTGGGACATTCAATTTTTAATCTTGTTTGAGCAGACAATGTGAGAGTAAAGTCCACTTTACACAGCCATTGATACGGTGCGCAGAGGTGTTCATTCATTCTGTGAGAGCCCATCCTGAGTGCACATTGGCCGTAGGCAGAGAATACACCCTGGACAGGTCACCAGTCAATCACATAGCACACACACACATACTATTTACTGTCACACTCATACCGAGGACCCGTTGAGAGTGTAAGCATGCTTTTCTACTGTGGGGGAAACCAGAGTAGTTTCCTGGTCCCACCCAGAAGTCAATCCAAGGTCCTTTCGGCTATGAGATGACGGTGTTACCCACCATGCAACCATGCTGTCATATCTTATGTTTAATACATCAAAAGCCTGTAAGGGGAGACCGTCTAAAAGATCACCGCTTCAACCACATGAAAATCTCAGCCAGCTGCATGAAGACGGCCGCTCTGTGTGTAATTGTGGACAAACTTTGGCCACTATGCCGTGCGGCTGGCAGAGTCGATATGGGACAGAGATCGTGTGAGACATATTGAGCCATGCATTCATTGGTCTATTCCTAACCACAGCCCTGAGCATTTGTTGACTCAGCCTGGCCGTGTTCTCCAGGATGACAGACAATGTCAAACAGGGAGTGGTATAAATTACACCATCTCTGTTTAAAATCAGAGCCACTGTGCCAGTGTCCATATAATGCACTAATATCGCCATTTCCCCCCGGTGTCCATTAACATACCTAAACTCAGATGCCAGGATTTTACCTTTGCCAAACACTTGGCTCACGTTGACAAAAGGTAACATGATGAACAGCCCACCATGACTGAATCAATGGAACAGACGTTTGGGACACATAAAGTGTACTTGATTCTCTGCTTGACAAAGTCCGGATCTGTGGAGTGTTTGCTAGATTGCACTATGTTGTCTAACATTGCAGCCTCTGAATGATTATTCACAGCTTGGCTTCTTTTGTCTGTGCAAACATTTTAAAACTCAAGTCTGTAACTTTGCACACTGTGTAACAACAGCTGGCTGATTGCAAGGTGTAGTAAATTGTAATTCTATTTGTCTTAAACTTGACACACAAACGGAAATCGGGTAAACAATACATTTTAATTGCGCTGGCTTCTTTATTCTAAACCAGGACTGTGGGAACAGCTGACTTTAATTCTCAGATGATCTACTTTTCTTACAGTAATCAAGAACAGAAAGGGTTTGATTTGGTTCTCTACAGCAACATCATTTACGATAGTCACCACTGCACAGATGGCCATTTGAGTGATTTCTTCATCGACAATAAAGTGACACAGATATCAGTGTTAGTACAGCTTTCCAAACTTCTCTTCTTTTCTTTTCTTTTGGAGCGCTTCACATTTCATTTAACATAAAATACTACACCAAATCCAAACACAGCTGCTTGGCACGTACCAGAAATGCCAATGGATTATGCTGCTAGATGTTACAGTTGAAGTACAAGATAGAAACCCGAGAAGCAGAGGCAGAAAGGAGAACAAGGAGAGATTTTTAAAGTAATTGAAAAAAACCCCCAAACAAAAACAAAGCATGTACATGCTTCATAATGCTGACGTGTTTATCGTAGTGTTTACTTGTAGGATCACCTCAGGTTGTTGATGAGGAATGACCTGCTGCTCCCTCCTGTCATCTTCCTTTTCCTTTTTTTTTACCATCAACATCAATCTGTGTAATGAATAAGCCAATTAATGAATTCAATCAATTAAAGTCGGTACAGCTTGTGAAGCCCTTTAGCATCGATAAATCATTACCACGTTCATTTCCTGGGCCGTTGCCAGTTTTGCACGCTACTTACTGCGACACCGGGCTGCATTTGATTAGCTCATGGCTGCAAACAGCTCAAGTGGAGCCGAGGCTTTTTGTTAAGAAGCAAGCACTTTGACCGGACACCGAGCGCCAGTTCAACTTCAATGATGCCACAGGACTTGGATGAATCTGACTGTGGACTGATTTGTTTACAGCAGTCAGACCACAGCGACAGTGCTTCACATTGCACCTAGTTGGTGTGGGAGAAGCAGCTGAAGGGCCAAATGCTCATTGTGTGCCTCTGAACTCCCACCACCTTCTGTGCCTCTTCCTGACTGTCACTCAGTAGGGAGTTGACGTCACTCACACCGTCCGGATTGATGGATCAGCCAGAACAACACCGTGGGTGACTGTGGCTCTTGTGTATTCCCTGAGTTGTGAGCTCAGAGCTAAACACACAGGGAGAGACAGTTCATGCAAATGACTGAAATCCACGCATGCTTAAGTGGATGCAAAGTGATCTTCGTTCGCATTCAAATGTGAATTTCACTGTGACTAACACAAAGTCTTTGCTAATGTCTCATATGTAGCTTCCGCATCTTCCACGTACATATGCTTTCTGTCACTACACCAAAAACCTGTCTTTCTTTAAGTTTAATGATTAGGAGGTTCTCTGAAGTGTCTGACACCGTGCCATGAAATAACTTCGAGACACCTTAAATCATCCACCCCGGAGCACTTATTCCCTTTTGCAGCTGCCAAATGTCTTTAGCGTGTAATCTTTTACATAAAAATTCCGAAGCTGCCCAGAGTTGTGGCTGATTTGTAGCTTGTGTTGATGCTTTAAGCGTTGAGCGACTGTGCCGCCACAGACATCTAAATGTATCTAACTGCAGCAGCTTTATCTGGCAGCCAGATGAGATTTTGCTGGATCGTTACCCGGCTCCCTAACAACCAAAAATGATGCTTCTGCAACAAAACAGAAAGATGAGTGGGTTTTCATGGGGCTGCGAAGAGTAATTTGTGACTTTCTGATACAACTTTGCTACCTTTACGCCTCATAAAATGAGACATGGCAACTTGTAAATCATACACCTTAGTCACAGCCTGGGAAATAAAGGTTTCCATTATATGCACATTTCAGTTGTACCTTCTATTCATTTCTGCCAGACTTGCCAGCAAAAGGCATGTAACCTCGATATGTCTTGATCAGCGTAGTTATGTGACAGTGCGGCATTAGAGAACCTCTCTGCGTGAGCTCGAGCCTCCTGCTGGCAAGTCTCAAACCAGTGGCATTTCCCAGAACAACAAGTCAGGACTGGAAAATGAAGGGTGGTAAACAACGGGGTAGACACAACAACGGCCCGCTTTGAAAACCCTCAGGTAATTCTGAAGTGACACAAAGGGGCTCTTGCCGCTCGGCTGCTTTCACAACCGCGGAGAGAGCTTGTGCCTGCTGGGCCCGACTGCCGGACCTGCCGCGATGCTTATTGACTAACGCGGCCGTCGGGGGGTAGAGCTGGGTGGCAGGGGCACCGATAGGTCAGATAACAGCCAGAGACGTAGCATGGGGCATGAGGGTGGACGGCGCACGGCGGACGGAGAGCAGAGGCTTTCAGGGCGAACGGCTGTGTGAAATAATGCTTTTATTCAGTGGCTGGGATATTTCCTTCCCTTTTCTTTCTCCATCAAAGCCGCAGGAATTTGCTTTGCAGTATCATCCACGAGCAGACGATATCATGTCATATTTGGATCAATTTGATAATGCGTTTGCTCTGCGGGCTGGAGGTATAGCATCATTGCACTGGACAGTAAAAGCGTGTCAGAAAAAATAATAACGATTGAGACATTTTTACATCACTTCATGTCCCAACGCCACAGGACAGCTGTACATTCGATTGCCGGCAAATGTGTAGCTTGAGCCGAGCTCGTGGCGACGTGTTGATCCAGAATACTGAGCAGGCTTGTAAATCGCTCTGGATGACAGCATCTGCCATTGGCCATACATTTAAATGTAAATGGGAAAGGAAAGCCAGGGGTTAAGCAGCAGCTCGGTCGATGTACGCAGGCATGATGTGAGTCACGCATCATGCTTGCTAAACATTTCCTTGGGCTCTCCTGATTAGATAAGAAAAGCTAAAAATGGAGGTTAATTATGAGTATAGTATGTCTAAAACAGGAGGGAGAGAGGAAAAGGAAATGAAGACTTCAATAAAGGAGATGCAAAAGCATGTAATTAATAGGGTTCTTAAAATGATATAGTGACACGGTGACAGATTTACAAGTTTTGAAAAGGGATCAGCAGCATTTCACTTTATAATGATGGACTTTGAATGAGCTGGCAGGATTAGTGGCTTATTTATGGGACTGTGAAATGTCCCCAGGAGATCTAGAGCATCATAGGCCGAGATAAAAGAAAAACAAGCGCCATCATGTTTTAATACACAAAATAAGTCTATATATAGTGTATGGCGCGAGCAGTATTTCCAGTCCAGTGGATTTTATCTCATCTCTGACATTCCGGTCCAGAGCTGCTCCCCTGCTGCTCCTTTGATGTCCTCTTCCCTTTCTGCCCCGGTGTCCACTGACTCCCACTCACCCTGACCTCTGGGGACCGTCTTCCTGATTGCAGGTCTGAGGAGCACCACGTGAAGCTGGGGTGTCCGAAGGCGGTGGGCAGGGCCGCTAGCCTGGGGGCCAGTAGGCCAGCAGGGGGGAGTTTAGGGGCTTTAGTTGAAACAATGGGACAAACTGTATGAGGGCAGGCAGCTGAAGATGGATGGGGCTGGGTGATTTGTGCTTGGTTGACACAAATTGCGTGATGCACTTCCTGGCGGTGAACAGCTGAGAACGGTTGTTAGAATCATCTGAGGAGAGCTACTATTTCTGAAAGTTGGGAAAACAGATCAATATTGATGCCAATCTGTGGTTGATACTTGATAGTTTTTCAACACGATGCTGCCTGGTATCAAGTTGTCAGAGAAACAGCAATCTGAACTGAATTTCCAGTTCCTCTCAAAGGTATCGATTAAGTAAAATCTATCATATATGAATGAGAAAGGCCACCACACTGGTTCCACACATACCTTTGCTGTAGTCGTCAGGAAGAATGACTATTTCTATATATTCGTAAAATCTCAATTTTTAGAGCAAGTATTGCTTTCTGGTTCACACACTGAAATGTATGGATATTAAAGATTAGAGACACATTGTCTACTTGATGTTCCCACTCAATGCCTCTGTTTCCCCTTAATGTGTCCACAAAACCTACAACAAACATATTTACATGATATAATGTGACTAGTGTCACATTTAGAAAAAACACACAAATTGAGCTTTTTTTATGAAATGCAACAAAGGTTGCCCTATGCAATCATACGTCCCCTCCCTTGTTAAAAAATGAAATCTATGCTTTGCACCAGAGCATTTCTAGGTTACTTAATGAGATAAGATAAAACCTTTGAAATCTGTGTAATTCTACTACAACTACTTGAGCTACAAATTCTTACTGGGTTTGTAAAAGACTTTAAAAAAAAGTTTCAGATGTGTCCTCAAAGAGACTGTCAGACACAACTGTTTCACGGCCAGATTTTTATCAAATACGTTAGGCGCTCCAGATCTGGGTGATATCAGCTTTGCTCTATAACAAAAGTTTATATGAGTGAGCTCATTGTGTGTACGTCTGCTTCCACAAAGCATTTGAAGCTGGGGTGCGTGATTGGCACACAATGCAGATGTGTGGGCAGCGGATGCCATCTGGAGAAAGAGAAGTGGGCTGGTAGATGGGGGGGGGGTTGCTCTACCATCCGCCAACCCCCCAAACCCCCACCCCTCACTCCAGGAAAAGAAAAAAAGGCCGGTAGTTTGACAGGAAGATAAAGGTAATGAGGGGATTGTAATCAATCAAAAAATACGGTGACATCATAAAGAAAGACTAGAGGCGCTGCCCACTGATCACCATCACGGTCCATCGCAGTCAGTCCACAAAACTGCCATTGGCGGAAAAGATCAAAAATGCCCCCCCACTGTCCTCCCACTGGCTTTTCGGGTTACCAGGATTGTCGTCAGGGGAGAAAACAGGCGAGGTGCCCTTCATCTGGGGATGTAGTTTTGGACAATCGATCTGTGGGTGTAAAATGGTCAATTTGAGGAGTGCACCAGGTGCTTTGTTTGCTTCATTACGCCAGTTGACATAATTCGGCGAGAGGGACCGCAACCTCACAAAGACACAGTATGTGATCCCAGGAGTCTCGTACAGCCACCCACGCACGCACCTCACCATCTATTCCTAAATCGGCCTCATTCTCTTTACCTAACGTGATTTTTGAAAGCAATCCAAGAGCAGGACTCCATGGCTGACTTCTCGGAGTCTCTCTTTCTTTGAGTGCATCGCACTGCGAGGGATAAACAAAGCCACACTATGTCTGTTGAAGCGTTTGAGACAAAGGCAGGTCTATTCGCCGTGAGATCGGCCCTGTGAGGAATCTCTCTTCTACGGGCAGAAATAAATATATTGCAACCCAGTGGTTGAAGTTGGTGGAAGAGTTGCAAGAAGTCATGGGAACTAAAGCACTCGGATGCTTGAGGCTGTAAACAATATTTCCAGGCAAAGGCACATCCATCTGTATAAGAGATGAGAGGGAAAAGTGCATTCAGACACCTGCTGAGTGCAGGGAAAAGTTATCGCCTGCACTGCCTTCCTTGCCATCACAGATGGATTTTGGGAGACAAATGAGGCTGCCTCAATTCAAAGTGCACATAATCTCATTTGAATTTTGAAGGAGGCCTCGAATTGGTAAATGGAATATTTAAACATCTTCTCTGACGTATAGAGAGCTTATAGTCCTGTACTGTTGTGCTCATAGAAGCTATGGAACATCTTTCAATGAGAGTAGACTTGTTTTTCAAAAAAAGTATTTTTTTCCCACTCTAGGTTCCCTTTAAAGAATGTGCATTTTGCATGGGAGAAATACTCTTAAGGTGCTTTTTATAATCATGATGGAATTCTGTTTCGTCTTCCCACCCTCACCGAGGATCGACAACCTCACGGGCAGCAGATAGCGATCCAATGCCGTGCCCAAGGACAGTTTGGCAGGTTGCGTGTTTTCCACCTGAATCATCGTCTTGGTAATCTGTGGAAAAGGCCACATTCCAATCAAAGGGAGACACAATATGATGAAGGCTTCTAGTCGTGGTTGTGGAAGCCTATCTGTCGTCGCTGGCTGCAGTGTGTGGTGATGCAGAACGCCCTAACCTGCCCACGCGGTGACAATCTCCTCCACAGATCATTGAAAGGTTGCCTGGCTGCCGCTGCAGTGGCCACATCTCACGGGAGCAATAGACGACCTGTGTAGGAGGACATAAAAGAGTGAGAGCACCCAGGGCCGAAACCCCCCGAATCTGGACACAGCTGTCCTCTCTGAGACTCGAACAATACAGCCTTTGTATGAAGAAAAAACTGCATTAGTAACATCAGCCCCTGCACATTGTGCACCTCTGCAGCCCCACAGCTCCGGGTTTGCACATTCCTTCATAAATGCCCTCGCTGCTTTGATAATATTAGAATAACAGCAAAGTGACAGTAATCCAATACAAGCTCACAGCCGATCACAAAACAGGCCATTGTCAATCACACAAAGTGCAATATCATGTAATGTGAGGGAGGTCATGCTCATGCTTGTTCTTAAATCCAATTTTGGAGCCAGAACAGGCGCGAATGTGTCCGCTAGGTGGCGACCTTGGTCCGATGCGGCTCACCTTGGACAGCGCTGCGCTTGACTGGAGCCAGACTACATGCAGGATCAGCACAGGGAGCACGGAGGGCTCACACTGACGCATTGCATTTATGCATGTACATACATTTTCAGAGCACAGGAGAAGTTTCCATCTCACAGTGAAAACTCTGGGAAACAGTGACTGATACACGCCGACTAAAGCAACTCTCCCTCATTTCCACCGTCACCCACCAGGATATGATCTGATATGAGTTCACGTGTGTGATTGCAATCTGCGAGTTATGTCTGCGCGTCAAAGGTCGCAGAGAAAAAACACCTTCCACTATCTACAGCTCCTGTGCTATCTGTGGCTCTGCTGTGCCAGTAAGGGAGAGAGTTGCTGGGATGTGCAGTGTGGGAGCTGGGCAAGAGGTGCGCGTGTGTGCATGAGTGTGTGGGAGGCTGGGGGGTGAGGGTGGGGGTAGTTAATGATTATTTGCCCCCCCTCCATAGCTCCTCTCCGTTTCCTATATGGATTGACGGGCCCCGCGTCAGAGCGCACAGTGGACCCGCCTCCTGGCTGCGCTGCGCCCGCTGTGTCTCTCTATCCTGTACGCTCCCAATCCACACTCCACTGGGAGAGAGAGAGGGAGAGAGAGAGAGAGCGAGAGAGAGCGGGTGTGTGTGTATGTGTGAGTGAGAGAGAGAAAGAGAGAGAGGACCTAAGAGGAGAGCAACGAAAGAAAAAGAGGAGAGGAATACGGGACGACACAAATGGCACTCATGGCAGGGATTTTGTTCACGGCCACCTTTCTTGTTTTGGGGACTTCTACGCTTGTTTCCGCGGCTCGGATATACCCCCCGAATGAAGGTAAGTCCGCTGCGGACGGGAGGAACACTACTCCGGGACTCCTGCCCCGCTCCGGAGCTTGGAGCATGTGTCCCGGTGCGCAGTGGCCGAGCGGAGCCCCGGAGCAGCGGGACTTTCACGCATAGAGCAGTGGGAAGGTCGAGCCGAGCCTCGCTTCAGAAAAGCGCCCAGAGACTGCGCAGCATCCACCGACAGCGAGCAGGACGGCGGGGCAAACACGAAGCGCATGTAGGAGTCTGGGGGAGGGAGGCGGGGGGGGGGGCGCACAGTTAGTAATCCCTGGATTGAGCGGCTGAAACGCACCGTGCCAGTGGAATTACGCGCAGAACGGCCGTCGTTAAAAAGTGATGGGTCGCGACGCGGCTGGTGGGTTTAACTGTCAAGCGGGTGAACTGCGAGGAGGGTGTCCGCGGCTCGGCGTGCCTGGACGGCTCGCCACGGCGTCCCCCTCCGGGGGACCCGGGGCGCAAGGACAGGCCAGGTCCCGAAATGTTGGAGACCCACAAGAGCATTACACAGCGCGTACTTACCCGTGGCAGACACTCTCACAGACCAAGTCGCCTGTGATTTTATGTTCTATTTAACAACCCGCTGTGATTGGAACTGCGCTGTTTGCGCAGAGCCGCGCCGTGTGCGGCCGCTCCGCACCGGCGGACACCACGGGCGGACGCAGCAAAGTTAAATACGAAAACAAATGCTTCTCATTTAAAACGAATCAGACTGTATCATGCCGAATAATTTATACGGTGCACTTACGTAACATGCACGCTTATTAATTTATAGCGAGCGGTTCGGTCCGAATTCAAACACACAACACAGGCCGAGGTTCACTCCGAAACCATTCCAACATTTTGTTTAATTTATGATTATTATTTTTAAACAATTCCTTACAGACGCAGTGATTTAATTTCCAGGTTATATGTCCCTTTCGGCAGCTTGGGGCTTTTTTTTTTTTATGTGTGCGTGTTTTTGTTCTCGGACGGCCAAGTTTGCGCAGACGACTCGGTAATTGATTACGATCGCAATCGAAGCCTGTCCTGAGCGAAAACGACAATCGAGTATTCGAGAGACACCGGCAAATACAGTTGTGCTCAAAGTCTCCCGAATGGAAATCAATCATAAGGTCGTGCGCTAGGCACAGCGGGGAGACGGACCAGGCATCGGGAAACATCCACAAGTTTATTATTGCCAACACCCTTGGCCCTTGTCATTTGTTTTTCCGCCTCGCATTCATCCGGCGGACATTATTTTATTTGATAAATGGCTCCAACAGGTATCGACATTCATTAGGCCCCAGTTATAAATACATGTACTCACAGGGGAAGCTTCTGCTGAGCTTGTGTGGACCGCAGGCTCACTTCTCCCCCTCTTGTTTTCCAGTCACGTTATTGGACTCCAGATCTGTACAGGGGGAGCTGGGATGGGTCGCCAACCCGACAGAAGGAGGGGTGAGTAGCCTACTGCAAAGAAGTGTCCCCTTGTTGGGACGCACGGTCCCCTATTGAGCAAAAATGGAGAGATAATATCCATTATTGGCAGGAGCCGTGGAGTGGAAACGGCCAGATAGATACACAGCCCTCTTTGATAAGACTGTGTCCTGGGGAGCCTTTATGAGAATATCTTTGTTGATGATTTATTGCGCAGCTGTTGGTGCTGGAGGCAGATTAAACTCAGGGTGAAGCTGGAATCATCATTTCCAGTATCTTATATGAAAAAAAAAAGAGTCATAAAGATACATTTGCAATTTTGTTGTTGTTGAGACCCTGTGGATATCCCTCCAGGGCCCCATGGGGTACCCTGAATCCACTTTGAGAACCGTGGCTCTATAGTCACCCCCCCCCACCACCTCACCCCGGGCTCCTGCTCCCCTTTCTCCTCGCTTCCCTTCCCTCTAACCGCTCTGTAATGGTCAGATGCAGGGGCCGATACTGCAGCGGGCGTCAGGTTTCCTGAATAGATGGCGGATTGAATCGGCCTTTGTGGAGAAACTTTATATCCCTTTCCACCATTGAGACAGAGAGAGGGGAGAGCTTGGCAGCTGAGGGAGGGTCCTCTGGAATGGATGAATAAAGGGGAGAGTGCAGCGGGGTCCAGCTCTTGCCGCAGGACGGCTGGATCCTGCTATAAAACGGAGGGGAATAGGGATGACCCGACGCGTGATCCCTGCGTTTAATTGGGATCGCTACAATGGCTCTGATATGAGGAAGAACTACAGGCTACAGTCGGGCCTACGGTGGCTGTATATATACCTCACATCCTGCTGTACGCGAGTCAAATTAGTCTTTTGAAGCCATATTTTCTAAATTCAGCCAAAATGAATAATTGGTTTAGGGTTATTCTAAGAAATAACCCCCTTTTTTGTTCCACCGGCATCAACATGATGAGTACAAGCGAGCCTTTTAATCTTTTATGAAAATTAATACAAATCAGCAACAACCAAGCCACCTAATGAATATGAGGCCAGGAGAACAGGATTTCACTTGTGCATCCGTTGCGGGTCCTGTTCGTCAGTTTTCCTCCCTGAAGTCAGCCGCTGCTGCACTCGGATCCCTACCCCTCCGCCATTTTTCGCCAACAAGTGATTGACAGGGTCCTGGCAGCTCCAGCAAGCCTGCATTCACCCTCTCATTATGACCAATTGGCCTTATTCTGCCTCTTCCCTGCTATCGGGGAAAGGTGCGGCCTTATCTCAGCGCTGCTTGATTTCCACAACAAAAGAGGGCTGAAGGAAGGGAGCAGAGTGGAATGGAACGGCGGGGAATGATAGACATTTTCTTAAATCATACGGCCACAGCTATGTTTAGCATTTTCCCACCCTCCTCCAGGAATATAAGCCTTTACACCAGATTGTTGATGATAAAGCATCAAATCAAATCTGGCTGCATAAACCATATCTTCCAATGTCCCATTATGAATTTTTTTTTTTTTACATAGCTTTCTAAATGTTTGAGGCTACGGCAGCCAGAGGCCTGTCTGCTCTTGTTTATGGCCCAGCACAGTCAAAGACTCTATTTAAAACACACGGTGAATAACGTTGGGGAACTCGGTGCTCTGAGCCTCTCAAGACATGCTCGTATTTGCTCAACAGTGATCTGTGGAGAGGGGAACTTTATCATAAGTAAAACAAACATTCCCTCCCGGCAAAAATAAGCCAGGCTGCGCTGGATAACGTAATCCATACGCCCCACGTCAGCATCTCCCCCTCTCTCCTGTGAGTTTGGACTTAAAACAGCAGCAAACGTGTGTCTGTCTCCCGGTCCCCATCATTTATGCTGATGTAAAGCAGGCACGTATTAGATCATTAGCCTTGATTCAAAGACCTCGACTTTTTGCATTCTACAATCCCCATGTTTTCATTCCCTCACCGTACAGCTTTCTAACCCCTGTGAGTGTGGGGGAGAGTGTGTGTGGGGCACTCACAACATGGGGACTTGTTTTACTTGGGGGGGGGGGGGGGGGACAAATGACAAGAAGTCCCACATGAAAGCTTTCCACTTCCAGTCTCAGGGTGATGACCTGTGCTAAGGTTAACTTTAATGTGGCTTGAATGTGGTGGTTATGGTTATGATTTCCAATAAATTCTTGAAGGTTTATGTGATTACCCTAAAAGTGATTTAAACATAACTTTGTGTGTGTGTGTGTGTAGAGGATTTTGTATACCACCACTTCTTATGCAACTGAACTGTAGGCATTACTGAGGTGTGTAACTAATTACAAATTTCCTCTCTGGCACTCAAGGAGAAGCCATGAATATTAATGTCTTTATGATTCTATATTAGGACCTAACAAGTCTATTAGGTGCCATTCATAAAATATGCATTAAGTTTAGCCATCAATTAATTGCTCTGCTGAGACTCAAATATTGACAATTTTTTAACATGCTCTTTTAAACCGTATCTCTCATGCCTGACTTAGGCCCAAGCCTGTGTGGTCCTTCATGTTAAACAAATAATCATTTATTTTTTACATTTCTGTTAAATCCATCATATTTAACCAGCGTGCCATATATTTTTATCTATGGACTCCACTTAGGTAATCGTAAATGGCAATTTTGTGTTTTAACGATGTGTTCTTAACGTTTTTAACATTGTGTGCTTTCACTAGTGGGAAGAAGTGAGTATCATGGATGAAAAGAACATTCCAATCCGGACGTACCAGGTGTGTAATGTCATGGAGCCAAACCAGAACAACTGGCTCCGCACTGACTGGATCCCCCGAGGTGGTGCCCAGCGAGTCTACATTGAGATCAAGTTCACCCTCCGAGACTGCAACAGTCTCCCCGGGGTCATGGGAACCTGCAAGGAAACCTTCAACCTTTACTACTATGAGTCCAACAATGATAAGGAGCGCTACATCCGTGAGAACCAGTTTGGCAAAATTGATACCATTGCAGCAGACGAGAGCTTCACTCAGGTGGACATCGGTGATCGAATCATGAAGCTTAACACGGAGGTCCGGGATGTGGGTGCCTTGACACGGAAGGGCTTTTATCTGGCCTTCCAGGATGTTGGAGCGTGCATTGCACTCGTGTCTGTCAGGGTCTTCTACAAGAAATGTCCCTTAGCGGTCCGCAACCTGGCCCAGTTTCCTGATACCATCACTGGAGCTGACACCTCCTCACTTGTGGAGGTGCGTGGCTCATGCGTGGATAATTCAGAGGAGAAAGAAGTGCCCAAGATGTACTGCGGGGCTGATGGAGAGTGGCTGGTGCCCATTGGAAATTGCCTGTGTAACCCTGGATACGAGGAGCGCAATGCGGAATGCCAAGGTAAAGGGCTGACTTTTGTCTTTTTAGGGGTGACACTATTTGTAAATCATTGCCTCTCTTCAAACCCTGCCAGTCCCTGGAATATCCTGCCCCGTTAATTTCCCCCCATCCCCTTGTTCTGTCTCTTTGTCTTTATCCCTTGTGTTCTGTTGTCTTTATCCTTCCCCCTCCTCCTTTCCTCAATTCACCCACCTCGCACCCTGCTGGATATTTCTTTCTCTTTGCTCTCCCACCTTCCACAGTCGTCTTTCCCGTGTCTGGTAGGGTGATGGAAGCAGTGATGATTGTAAATGGAGTAATTAGCAGACCCACTGGGAGGTGTCGTGCAATGGGAAGAATCCCCGGAGAATCTGTGACACTGGGAGAATAGGGTAGAGCTCCTACCGGTTTACACTGCCGCTGTGTCTTTCACCCCCACCTGTTCTTTCTCTTTTTCCCAATGGAGCCTTAAGCTGGGAAAAAGAGATAGACAGCTTTAGATGAAGGGAAGGACAGCGAAAGAGTTTATCATTCCAAGCAGGTATGAGAAGAGTGAAAATACACAGCTGTGAGATGGGGTTGAAATAGTGCTATTTGGTAGGGGGGAATGGCCCTTTGTGGACGATTATTCTGGTTGCAGTTTTCTGTGATCCTATACCAGGCTGTTTGATGAGGTTTTAAGGTCACTGCAAAGCTTCAAATCAGAAGTCTTATAAAGCCTCCAGCACGCTGGTGGAAGCAAATCGTGGCCCGGATCTGCTCAAAAAAGGGAAACATGTCAATAAATCTTTACAGATGAAGACATCTTAACTCCGAATCAATCATGTATGTGCTTTCAAAAACGTAACCAAATTTAGCTCGCTGCTACCAGTACTTAGCAATACTCAGCCGTGTATTGTGAGTAGCATTCAGAAGTACTCAGCAGCTGTTTTTGTGGATCACAGTCAGTGTTTTGCCAAGCCAAGGCGCAGTTGTCAGCTGGCCAGACAAGTGGATGCCAATTCTGCCACAATGGTTTATTGGTATATCCCACCAGCCACCCACCACCATCACACACAGAAAGCAGTGAGCCACAGCAGTGTGGGGTCAGAGGCTGGGCACGGGTGATTAACAGGGGACGGACCACTACACCTCTCCTAATTTACGAGGGGGCCTTTATCTTGGAGGACTAATTGCACGACAAGCCGGTCTGGTGATTTAGGGGTAACACTGGCTGCTTGGGGATGGGGGAAGGAGAACGGGCACAAGTGGTCACAGATGGGTCTGTGTGTATTTGCGCGTGTATTTGCCTGTAAAAGTATCATCGGAGCTGTAAATATTCTTTTGGAATGTTGCCCATCTCCACAGCCACTGTTTTCATATGGCTCTGGGCTAGTTTTCTGTTCGTGGACTTCGTATGGAGGCAGGGAGAGATGTGAGGGTTGAGTTAGGGATACCAGAAAGAAGTTAGTTACAGACTTTAAGAAAATCTTCCCTCGATTGGCTCTCTATCTCGCTGTTTACTAAAATAATCTCTCTTATTTCAAATCAGAATGAGAACCCAGATCTCATACTGTGTGTGTCACAGCTTTCATTTCCTGCAACACAGAGGAAAGACCTCATATCTCTCCTCTTTAATTTCAGGGGAGATAAATAGCTGTTACCTTCCAAAGAAGGCAACAAAGGATTTGGACACCATGATTTTATGACTAATGCAGTCTGTTTGTGCCTGCCAGCCTGTGAGCTGGCTGCGTTGCTTCTCAAGACAATGTTTCCATTTTCACGTCATGTCACGACTTTTGTTTGAGCTCGCCGTGCCAGTGCATCAACTTGGTTCACCCTCACTTTCAATTACAGTGTTTCTTAACATTTCACTCCTGTTTGGAGACCTGATTACGTGCCGTGAGCCTGCCGCTGCAGGCATCCCAAGGTGTCAGGGTGTGTCAGTTCCAGTGACTCTAGGGTTCAGAGGTGCTGGCCACTGCCAGTTCTCAAGTGTGCTGATGAGCTGATTAATATTCCCCGATGTGACAGGCTGTATAGGGGAGGCGATTCTCTCTGTCACCGTTTGACCACGGGACACTGGCTGGAGCTGGATGGCTACTGAGGGAGGGAGGGTGAATGTGTGTATATGTGCCTTTCTGACATATGGACAGAAGTTTGTGAGTGCGCAGGTTGAGGTTTGCACTACGTGGTTTGATTTTGTCGAAACCATTCTTTTCCTTTTTCTTTGGTGCACACAAGCCTAATTGTGTGCGCGCAAGTGTATGTGTTTGCATAGTTGTGTGTCTGTGCTTGTCTTGTGTGCGTGCAGGGTTACAAGGGCACCTTGGCCCCTGGTTCCCAGCCTGGGATGAATGGGCTGTCCTCCATCATTGTTTAGGGCAGCAGTGGGGCCGACTGAGGCAGGCAATGTTTTCGGGGTGGTGGGGGGCAGCAGGGGGGCTGACGGGGCACGTAGGAGTTGTATTCTCCACCCCTGGCAGAGGTTAGAGGTCATCCCCTTCCGCATCTATCTTGCCTCTGTGTCTGACATGCTTGTGAGTCCAGGATTGATTAAGACCTCAGGGTTTTGACAGCTGCAGTGGGGGTGTGTGTACGCACGTCTTAGTATGAGGTGGGCCAGGGTGTAGACCCGGGGCCAAGGCTTGAGGAGCAACCGGGGCACTGCGGGCCAAGGGGCCCCCTGATCTAAGGAGAGGGGACTCTGTCTGTTTGCATTTGGGATCCCTTTCCCTGTTAACCCCCCACCCCACAACGCTCCCACACACACACAAACACACACACACACACTGCTGAGGAAGAGGTGGGGGTAAGGGAGTCCCCTCGCTCCTCATCTGGTGAGGGGCTCCTACTGTTGGGCGGGGTGAGATTAGTGAGAACCACGTATGTCATTATGGGGTAGATGATAATTACCATAACTGCTTTAATGCTTTATTTGTCAAGTGAGAGAAACATTAAACCGAGTGTGCTTGGGCTCTGCAGTGCAGTGGTGTGTACTTTAAGGAAAATCAGCAGTTGTGTGTGTGTGTTTCTTTGCCCTCAAGTTGTAGTTGTTTGCATGTGTGTGTAGAGGATATAGCTTGGTTGAGGCGTGAAGGTGACAGACACTTTTGACACTGCAGAATGGTGGTTCATGGTTGAGTTGTTAACTGGCCCCCCACAGTCATCACCACCAATCAGCACACACACACACACACACACACACACACTCACACACACACTCACTGACAACATTTTATCCCTCTGTTCTCCTCCCACATACGTATTATGAAGCGAAAAATGCAGCTCCCCGAGTTAAATGACAACTCAGAGAGCAGCAGGCGATTAGACACATCACTCTTAATTTATTTTATCTTATCGCGTGTTTCAGCAAAGCCCGTCTGCACCTATGTGTGTGGATATAGGCTTACAGCGCCTGATGGTGATGTCAGCGTGTGATCGGAGCTTTTTCTCACCTGAGACCGCCCTCCACCCGCTCTATTCCCCGCAGTCTTTGCTGAGCTGGAAACTCATTCATACTGGATTAAGAGGTTTTAGGGATGAAGTTTCTCTCCTGTGCTCCACTCATTGTGTGTATGTGTGTGTGTGTGTGTGTGTGTGTGTGTGTATCTGGGTCTTCCGTTCTCGCTCTCCCTCTGTTGACAGTGTTAAATATGCGCTTGGGAGCATCATTCTAAATTCACCACGTAATTCTATTTAGCCCGCTGGTCCCCAATGGCTTTAAATACACAGGCCCAGTCCCTTTGCTCTTCCTCTCCCTCTGCTATACTCCTCCTCCTCCCTCTCTGCTCCATGCACACAAGCTATGTATTTGTAGCTCCTCTTCTTGGCGCTCTGGCGTACTCCCCCCCCCCCCCGTCCTTGTCTTCTGTCTCTTCAAATTTCCTGTTGCTTTTAATGGCTCTTTGTGCGCTCATATACCTCCTCCTCCTTTTATCTCACCACACGTTTCTTCTCAGTTTCTGGAGGCAATTTTCACCCATTCACACTTTGTCTTTTCCTCTACTCTTTTTTTTCCTCCCCATCCTTTTTGCCTACTTTGACCATGGGGGTGGTTAGTGTTCGGCGGCCCTGTCTCTGGTGGCAGCGGCAGGTAGTTCGCTGAATAATGAGATTACCTTTACCGTCGGCGGGGAGGCACCGAGGAGCAGCACGCAAGACATCATCACCAGTCACTGTTCATGCAAACACATTCAGACATGTTCACACACCGGAATAATAAAAAAACACACACACGCACACACAAGAAGGGAGCGATGGTGACAGGAACCAATAAAAGCACATATACACCAAGGATGCATGCCATGCATGCGTACTTCAAAGTAAAAAAATAAACAAAACCATGCGCATTAAGTAATCGGCTCAAGAAGTGTTCACGTTCATAAATATGTAGAGGAGGCACACGCGCTACATACACATATAGACGCACACGCAAGCTTCAGGCTGCATTTGCACAGCCAGACACGCACTCAAACCTGAGCGGAGCCCAGCAGAATGGAAGTGAATGTACTCATCACTCTCACTGCCACCAGAGAGGCTCATTTTGTGCTGCTGAATAGAGACGCGGAATCTATTACCAACGGAGAGCCGGAAAGAACAACAGCCACAGAAAGAGAGGACAAAGTGTCTCATGAGCAATCCGCCGCCATCCTCCCTTCCCTTCCAGCCGAAATAATTGCTTAAATCATTTTTCATATTGCGTTCTTGTCTTAACTCCTTTAAATAAACAAGTCCCCGCAGAACACACATGCTGGGGGTGGTGGGGGCGGGTGGGCGAGGAGTGGTAATTCAGCCGTCATTAGCTGAGGTGCTGAAATGTTTTTCCTGCCTGGGCTGCCGTCCTGCCTCACTGTTTCTTCCCTTTGTGTTTCCCGACACTCATCACCCGTCTCTCTTTCTTCTGGCTCTGGCCTGCTTGGGCCAGGAAACCATTGGTGATCGAGCATGACCCAAGGCTGACGGCTGTAGAGCTGACACAGCCACAGGAGAGCGGGCAGCAATACGCTGCCATCAATGCCTGTCTGTTTTGTGGAAAACTTAAACTGCATGGTGTGAGAGTAAACATCCGATGTCACATTCAAAACACAGGCTGTATGGCTCATAGCACAGGGAGATCATTTCTTCTCTCTGCCATGTTCTTTTTTTGTGCTTTTAGACAGCACGAAATCATTGCACCGGAGCAATGGAAATCGCTAGCAGTGCCATCCACTTCCTGAAATACAGATACACACTGTGCGTTACCTGAAATAAGTCAGCATAATAACGTTTGGCTTTTGTTTTCCTGTGAAAACAAAACCCAAGATATGCCTCTGTCCTACTTTACAAAACAGAAGCTTTTGTTCTTGTAGTTTGGATAGCATTTGTTGGAAACATGACAAAATGAAACACCCCGAAGGGAGTCGCTGAGCTTATCAAAACGTTTTTTTTTCCCGTTGATGGACACTTGTCCTGATGGGCAATACACAGTGAAAATGAAGCAAGACTTGATAGAAATATATCCAAAAGATTAAATATGTGAAAAAAATGCCAAATGTTCCGATAGAGTGCATCATTTTATTAAAATGCAGACCACGAAAAACCATGTATCAACATGTCAACTTTCAAGGAGCCCTGTTTAAAGGCTTTATGATGCATTTTTTAGACAATCTGCTGGTTAAAATATATTTTCAACACATGGAGGAGCACTGGATCGAGCATAAAATCAGAAGATGAGGATGTGCCACCATCTAGGCTGCAGTGCAAATTGTATGCCATTAGATAATAAGGAGAGGAGAGTCCTTTCATGATACACTAAGATGGATGTTGTGACAGCACAGCCAACATGGCCGTCAGCTGGCATCAGGAGCATATAGCTCTGGAAGTTTCAAAATGGGCTTAAAAGGATAAAATTTGTCTCCTCTCCTCTCCTCTCCTCTCCTCTCCTCTCCTCTCCTCTCCTCTCCTCTCCTCTCCTCTCCTCTCCTCTCCTCTCCTCTCCTCTCCTCTCCTCTCCTCTCCTCTCCTCTCCTCTCTCATCTTTTTGAAAAGCATCCTCTCTTTGAAGCCCGCGATGGGAAGAGGGAGCGATTAAAGCAGTCAGCAAGCAAATTAGCATGTCAAAAGGCTCTGAATCAATACCCCAGCTCTCTACCAACACGACCCTGCAGTCCTTTCACCCTCCTCCCTCTATCCATCCCTGCCGTTCTCCCATTCCTCCGGCTGTTTCCCTTCTTCTACCTCCATTTTCTCCTGCACTCCTGCACACTCTTCCTCTTGCTCTCTTGCCCCTGTCTTTCTCTGTCGCTCACTTTAGATTTTTCTTCCCCCGCTCTTCCTCCACACCCGTTTTCTCCCTCAGCTGACAGACGGAGAGAAGGGACAGAGTTAGTAAAGAAAGACGGACGTATGTATAGGCAGAGAAAGACGGATAGAGGGAGAAGTGGACAGCGATCAAGTGGGCATGGGTGGACTGTTTCAGGGACGTTATGAAAGAGAAAGAGGGCCTCTGCCACCGTCTTTGTGCTGAAAGAGAGGGAGAACAGACCTCTCTCGCCAAGGAGAGTGGAGGAGATGGAGATGAGGACGCAGGGAGGGAGGCAGAGAGAGAAAAAGAGACAAAAAACATGGGGGGAAGTGAAGTGGAAAGAGATTTAGTTCCAGTCTGGCAGCCGTGCTTTTTCTACACTTCATCCGTCGGTTCACCATTGCACGGAAATCCCTTTGATCTGGAGCAATGTGTTACTGATCGCAAGGACTGGGTATGTGTGTGTATGTGTGGACAGACATGTGTGTATGGGTGTGTGTGTGTGAACCATTATCTGTCCTATATTTATTCTGTGCATCTGTCGCAGCAGGCATATCACATGAGGTATCATAAACTTCTATTAACGTTCCAATCGCATTGCACGATCTGAGCCGGGAGACAAAGCAGGCCTGCAGCTCCTCAGATGGACGGCCAACTCTCCCTCAGTGTGTGACAATGGGAGGCTGATTGCAAACACCTTGAAAATGTTTCATCTCTCCCTCTCTCTTTCTCCTGCTGATTTCTATCTTAAGCTACCTCCATCCTGCCAGGGCGAGAGTAGGTGGTCTTTTCTTCTTGCTCGTCGTCATCCTTTTTCTCAGGGGGCGCAGAGTTCAGTGGCCAAATCAAAGGCTGCTCCATGGCAATCAGTTAGGGGTTATGACAAAAAGCCTCGCAATAAAGGGCCGCTCTGTAATCTGATGTGCCCTGAGACTGGACACAGTGCCCATTTTAATGAGCTGAGATCCCCCCCTTTTCTAATCACGGCGGAGGAAATGGCACACTGGCTCATTCTCCCTGGAACGGAGACACACACACACACTTAGAATGTGTGATTTTTATGTAGGAAGAAGAATGAGGAACGGAGGCAGGTTTCTGCAAGTACATCTGCCAATGCAATAGAGCTGTGAAGTGGGAGGATGCATTTTGGGTAGCTGGTATCCTTTCCTACCATGGACAATGTCAGATGAGTTTGGAGCACTTCCAAGACACTTCCAAGGCCATAAAACTCTTGTAGATGAATCATCACCACAGACAGCTGCATTAGAAAAGAGCTGATGCATCGATGATGCACCAAAGGTACAAGCCTGTCTCCATAAAAATATAAAGGGGGCAAGTCATACTGGTTTCAAATCATGGAGCTGCTCTGTTCCCTTTTGTGAGCTGACTCAATTTTTTCTTGATAAAAATACAGCCATATACCGCAGTTTCGATACTTGTCTGGGTTAATTTTGAAATTCTCCCACCATTGTATTTTGTTCACAGCTCACGCATAAAACTGCAACTTGACACCTTGACAGTTCGGTTTCATGGGATACAATAACAACTACATGTCAACATGTTAATTAGAGACCCTCCGAGGTGCTGAAAAGCAGATTTTGTTACCTTTGGACTGAGCCAGGCTTGCTGTTTCCCCCTGCTTTCACTCTTATCTAAGTTTAGATAAGCCGCGCGCTATCACCTAACTTCCACTTGAAAGAAATATTTGAAATAGGAACTCATAAGGGCAGTTGTTTGGCAGCATGTTTTATCATTTCAGTTTAACTCTCAACACCAATACGTGAACCACACCCCGGTTTCAGCCCAGAAAAATGAGATCCGGTAGCCGAGCTCTTGCTGTGAATACATGCACACGGGCATGTAAACTACATGTGTATCAAACACACCGAGGGGTTGCCTGTGAGGTGCAACCTCTCGGTGGGGGAGCTGAAATGTAATTTGGGGATGTGGAGGCCTCACAGCACTGGGGATTGGAAGCTGCAGATCTCCAGCCAGAGGCAGAGGTGTGTCCATGTGAGGGCACGTCTCTGGGATTAGAAACCTTGATCCCCCCTGATCCACAGCGGGCTGTCAAATACTGCTGGAAGGAGAGGGAGGCAGGAAAAAAGAGATGTGATCCCACGAAGGCTCACACCATGGAAGAATTTGAGCCGAAGAAGAAAGCAGAGAGGAGAGAAAACAGGGAAAGACAGATAGGATGGAGACTGAGAGAGGAGGAAGTGAATGAAATGAAATGGGGGCACATAGGTGTCCAAGTAGAGCATGAATGAGTGTGTGACAGACGGAGTGTGTGTAAAGAGGAACAGAGGGAGAGAGATGAATTGACTCCTGTCTAGTGGGCCTGATGAATGGCTGGATATGTGAAAGGTGAAGTAGGGGGTTATGGGTACAGACGGTGATCGTGCTTTGAACAAGCCTTGTGTGGTTATGTCACAACCTCTGGCAGCTGCGGGCGATATTGCAGTCAAGATTGGGACCAGTGTCTAATATTGGACTATTTAGCTGACTTAGAGCATTTTGACAACTTGCTACTGAGGGAATAGTCCCTGAAAGAAGTCTCCACAGATTATTTCAGAGACAGTCTACACCACTGACCTTTCGAGCAATTCAAAAAGCAAAAAGAGCTGCGCTGGCTGCGATACTGGAGATAGATTCTTTGTGTTTGGTGTGTAAAGATATATCAAAGTTTGATGGCAATGTATAAAAAGAGAATAAAGGAAGTTACAAACACGTTTTCTGCAGGTCTGCGGGTATCCACTGCAGCTCCAGCTGCCAAGTGCATAGCATCATCCAAAGTGGTGAAAGAAACCAGAAAGATAAGGAGAGATAACAGAAAAGGCAGGAAGAGAGGAGACATTCTTCAAGTGAAGGAACGCGTGGAGTCCAAGAAATACAAAGCATAACCCAGAAACTCCTCTGGCCATCATCCAGTAGTGCCCACACACTTACATCAAAGCCTGCGGGGCATCTGAATCTTTGTTTGCCTCTCTCCGTCATCGCCGGGCCTGTGTGTCTGTCCTCACATCAAAGCTAAAGGCTAAAACGTTACACATTAGCAGAGTAACCCTGTCTAAGCAGCAGCCATTAACCTCGGGCTCCTGTTACACACCCTGCGCCCCCCCCCCCTGCAAGGCCAGGTTCAACTAGCCTGGGGTGAGGGAGGGCAACGCACGCACCCACCGGCAAAGTTTGTGGACACACATACACGCTATTAACTGAGGAATGCACACACACATCATGCTAAGCCATAGCATGCGAACAGGAGCCCCACACAGATTCAAGCTGGGTCGGTATCGCTTCCACGACAGCAGTGACCTCGATGCTGTTTTGAGAGAGAGAGAGAGGCGAAGGGAAAGTGCTGTGAGAGTGAGGCCTGAGTGACATCAGGAGAGGTCAAGGGTCAGAGCAGTGACAGCCACGGTGGAGACCAGCCGAGCGTCATTTGGCTGACATGAGCTGTTGAGGAGCTGGTGACCCGGCAAAGTTTTTATGTATGACTGAGCACACACACACACGTAATGCAGTGACATGATGGTGTGTGCAGTTTTCTCAGGGACACAAACACACACACACACACGTACACACACACACACACACACACACACACACACACACACACACACAATAGAAGGTGCACCACGGCCCCAGACAGGCTGTCGTCTGGGAGCTACAAGTAGATTACCTAAACAAACAACCTAAAAATACTTCCCTGTTCACTCATAAGTTGACCCTTCCCAACCCTCCTCACGACCCACCACGCTGACTCTGAGAAATTGACAAGGCTGATGTAAAACTTGCCCCCGAGACCACAGTTGACGAGGTAATTAAAGTTTTTTTTTTGTGCGTTTCTGTGCACTTAAGGGCTGACACCTGTGTTCACTCCGACTGGAGCTGCGTTTTGGTATGCTTTACATTTTGGTTTTAATTGCGACAGGGTTACAGATGGCGCTGCAACCATTAATCAAGACATCAGCTAATGATGGACTTAAAATGTAATTGCCAAACATGTCAATAATTGTTCAGGCGATGAGAGCATTTAAGAATCATTTTTCCCGTCATATGCATTATCGTTGTCCACTAAACAAGGCACTATCATATTTAACTTATGCATCCATATGATGTGTCAGTCACCTTTGCTGCACAATAAGAATGAAATAAGTAACATTTCCTTATGCCGTTATGCCGTTTGTCCTCCCCACCTGAAGGTATCTGTTTACCTATTTTTTCTCTGTATTTATCTTGATACCAGGTTACGTGATATTGAAGCAAAGGTTTAGTTTCACTTCAAGACTCATGTGATATAGCTTTGTGGTAATGACATCATGCTCTAACCATTATCTACTGTAGGTCTAGTGCAGGGACCTAAGGGGGCACACCTGTGGAAAGCAGGTCAGACGGGGAGGGGACACTGAGAGGTGCTTAAGAGCTAGATAATTACTGAATTTATCAAATTACAAGCATTGTGAATAACTATTGGTAAACGGACTGCGAACACACTTTAATCAAATGTAGAAACATGAGAAAGGAGATGCGTGCATCGATGCATGAGCACAATGTGACAGCTGGTTCCTCTGATCCTTTTTATTTGTATTTGCATATTACGATGAGACAATAGGATGGCGAGACATCAAACACTCTATCGAGACGTAACTCCCAAAAGCCCAAACTCAGTGACCACCTTCGAAATCCTGACTGACACAGTTGTATATGAAACAGAGAAACTGCTCAGGTCGATACGTAGTGAGACATATGCTGTGAATGCATGAATACATGTTCAATTAACAGATATTAATGTGACAAAGCTGTTGTTGAAAAGGCTGCATTGAGGGGGGTTTCAGAGGTTTGTTATGTATTTGTGCTACAGCACGACACGTGGTTTACAATTGTTTACAGACTTGGATATGAGGCCCCATTGAGACCGCTTCCCTATGGCTTCCTTTTCCCCCCTCACCTATTCTTGGTGTGTGTTTGTGTGCGTTCTCCCCACACAACCTCCCTTTTCCTGTGTGAGTAGAATAGTTTAGCTCCCCTGATTGTTTAGCGAGTGTCCCCTCGCACAACAACATTAGCATACTCTCCCTGCATCCCACCTTTCTGCTTCGTTTTTTTTATAATTGAATTGAAATGCAACTCTTTTCATTGTAAACAATGTGAGGAAAACACACTTGATGCACCGCCTGTTTATGCACACAAAGACACGCACACACACGCAGGCGCACACATGTCCGACATGAGAGTTGAGTCCTGCAGACCTTGGGGAAATTGGATCAAGACAATACGTTGCCTGAGTTTGTTTACCTCCCGACGTCCCTGCTGGGTCCCCGTGCTTACCCTGCATACACAAAGCCCGGTTGGTGGATGTGTGTGTGTCTCTTTGTGTGCCTTGCATGCACGCATGGCATTGCAAAGTCCATCTGCATAGTCCAGGGAGTCTTTGAAGGGCTTTGTGTGCATACCTGACAGTGTGCAGGTGTGCCGTGGTTTCTAAGCCTCTATTTGTGTGTCTACATCTCCGTCCTATTTGCCTTGAATTATCGTCCATTACACACCTGCTGTGGAAATCTTAGGTCACAAAAGGTCCTTAGTGGGCTGGCACTGTGCCTGCTTTGGGTGGTGCTCCCCTTGGCATGGGTGCAAAAGTGGAATCTGAGTGGTCCCCACCCAGCATAGCCAAGACAAACAGTGGAACACCAAACAAAGATGGATCTGTTTGTTGCCCGTACCTCTCCCTGCTCTGTTCTTCTCCCCTGGTTTCACTTGCCGGCTGATTCCTTTCCTTCCATTCACATTCAAGACCCCGGTCTCATTTTTAAGGAGTGGTCTTGCCCGTTCTGAAGTGGCTGGGTGGAATACTTAAGATTTTTGTGATTATAACCATTGTACTAATATTTCTTTCTTAAGGCTAGGCCAGGGGAAATCAGGGGGAAGTTGAGGCCTACGTGTCAATAAGAACGCAGAGCCCTTGGTGTGCAGGAAGTCCTCGGAACAATATTTCATTTTTCGGTTATGCAATCCAAACAATAGCAACATAGGTGGCACCACGGTGTTCAACTGCCCTTTGCTATACTGCAGCAGAAATTCAGTTATTCTGCAAAATTATGTGTTTTTGAAAGGTTTTGTAGCGAGGCAACATACATAGAAACAGTTTCAACATCCATCCATCCATCACTTTGTACCCAATGGGGTAATCGTGTACCTATGGGGTCTGCTAATTCTCTTGGAATTCATACATGTTTTCTTGTCTTCTCCCATGGCTGGTGCATAAGGCACAGACTTTTTAATTGTGGCAGTGTCGTGGGTGGCTCTGGTTTGATGGATCAGAGCTTCTGGAAATACAGTTATAAATCATCCAGTGTTTGACAGACAAACCGCTGGCACCTTTTGCACTCCCTGGCACCGGCCACCTTTAGCAGAGCTGCAGTGATTGTCAGGGAGCTTGGCTTGTGTATTACCAACACTGTTAGCCTTTCTGGCTTTTGTTCTTAGCCTTCATTAACACCAGTCAACCCAGATGCCACTTCCTGACTCTTTCTTGGTTTTGCATTTTAAAGGGCGCTCGCACCAATGTGGCGCCTTCGCTCCCGGGTCAAGGTCAAAATGTGTGACGAGCGTGTATCATCAATCATGGTGATCAGTTTCGGTGGCCGTGTGTCCCTCATCCATCACGCTGATGGGTTTCGCTGGCCGTGTGGCTCCGTGTCACCACCAGGGCCGGAGGTAATTAATATCCCCCAGTGACGGAATTAATGAGTTAACCTGCTCCACTCTCCTGCTGTTCCAGTGACAGATGCTAACGGTCAGCAGCTAGTTATCTGTGCTAATATGCCCGTGGCTCAGGTGTAGCGACGTGGATGGTCTTTTATTATCTGTTTCTGTGTCTGGGTGGGAATATATGTCTCAGTCAGACCTGCAGGCAGCTGCTTCCCTCTAGCCGGAGTCTCACTGGAGCAACAAGCTGCGATTTTATTAACCAAACACATTTTTCCATAGGATAGAAAGATAAAAGAAAAAAGGTACAAAAGGAGACGGATATATGTCAGAAAGGCAGGCTGAATAGAGACCGCTGGCTCCTCAAGGTGCAGGAGAAGGAGAGACTCTCCTTGCCCTCAGGTCCTGAAAGCTGATCGCTTGGCTTTTTGAAAGAGCTGCTTTGTGGAGACGCCTCTGACTGCTCATCTGAAGAGCGCTCACTGTCTGTTATGACTGGGAAAAAAGCGAGCGAGTTTTCATCAATCAAAGAAGATAAAGTGCAGCCTTGAAAGGAGGGTAAATGCCACAGTTTGAACTTAATTCTCTGTTTTTGATTATAAGAGAGGCAATTGTTCTGCCTGGGCAGGTCTAGTTATTGTGAGCCGTGTGCTGGGTGTTATATTCCTGGGGCTTTTGGACAGCTATTGTAGCCCAAGTTTGCTCTCATGCTTTCACTCCCTGGTGTATTGGTTACTTTGTTGTGTAGGCAGCAGGGTAGCTCGCCTATCAGGCATCGCATGCGGGTCAAGGTGGGATTCAGTGGGCGTGCGTATGTGGGCAGACGCGGTTTTATTTGGCTGCAGCATAGGTAGCAGCCGTAGCCGTTCAAAGCCAGTGTGCAGGCTGTTGCCGCTCAGAGCAAAACTTAGCTGGGCTTTGCTTGGCTCGTGTGTGAGCGGCTATCATTGTATCATTAGCTTTTGTGCGCTCCTATTTTTTGCAGCTGACTGCGTCGATGGTTTTGTCTCCAACACAAGTTCCTGTTTCCCCCTCCCCTCACACGGCGCAGCCAATTCAGCCGGCAGAATCCCCACCACACGGACAAAACTGCTCATTAACTCCCACAACCCTCTCCCTCCACCCTCCTCGCCCCCACTCCTCTAAACGTGCTTTAGCTCAGAGACAACAGGGAAGGGGATTGGGCGGGGGGGGGGGAAGACTGACAAAAGGAAAAAAAAAAGACTAAAGCCAGCAAGGAGGATTGAATGAGTGAAAGAGCTGCTGGGGGAGAAAAGGGGGAAGAATGTGATGTCCCGGTCTATGAGGGATTCCATTTTTTTGCTTTTCCAGAATAGAACAGTAAGTCACCAGTCTCTTTGTCTGCCTTTGATCTCTCAGCTCAGGGATTTGGCACCTGACAAACCCCTCTCTGTCTGAAAGGAGGCCTGCCGAGAGAATGCCTATGAGAGTAAGGACGAGAGACATAGAGGGCAAATGAGAGCGAGAAAAAAATAATATAGGAGTTAGCGGGCGACGGAGCGAGAGCGGAGACAGTCTAAAAAAGATGGCGTGGAGAAATTGGGTTAGACTTTTGAAGGCTGTATGAGAGGATCCGATGAAGGCCTCTCAGCTTAGATTCCGTAAAAACTAAATACACATGTGTTCATATGTGTCTGTATTTGCGCCTGTGTGTGGGTTTGTCATGGCTGGCCCGGACAGTGATAAATCCAGCAAGTCTTAAGGGAGATTCCTCTCTGAAGCCACGGTCTCTTGGACCACCCACTACTGCGGTCTCTTCCTTCTCTTTCACACTCACACACACACTCACACTCACACTCACACTCACACTCACACTCACACTCACACTCACACACACACACACACACACACACACACACACACACACACACACACACACACACACACACACACGCACACACTCATACTCACTAATAGGAAGCAAATTCCCCAGCTTAACATGGATATCGACTTCTTTTTTTTTCCTCCTTTCACCGTTCCTTTCTGCAGGGCAGGAGCTGCTATAAACAAGCCCTCGTGTTGACATCACATTTTCAAACACAATTTCTGAAATGCAGAGTTTCAAACTCCAGACTGAGACGTCAGGTTGTGTCCGTGGCAAGTCGGGATTGGCAGGTCTGCAAAGGATTCTGGGACAGCCTGTGGGGACTTTGGGGTCAAGCTGGGACAGCTTAATGATTGATGAGACTAAAAACTCATCAACTGAGCACAGTTTGAGGTAGCCCACTCTTACACTGTGTCTCTTTAAAGAGGCTCAGGCCCAAATGCTGTGAAGCATGGGACTCAATTAACTCTCCCTCCACTTTTTAGCAAAGAGGTATCACCTCAGACAGCTGCTTGACCCCGCTTTCAACTCTGGACACTTTCCTGGTCAGCGCACATATACAAACCCCCATCGGCAACATTGCGTTTTGTCACCTGAAGCGGTCACAACCTCTTAGACAATACCAACAAATCCCAGTGTCCTTCTGTCTCCAGTGATGAGACTGGGTGTTGAAAGATTGCTTTAGAGATAGAGAGATAACACAAAGTACCCCCTGACTAATCTCTCCTCTTTTGGTAGGAAAGAAACGGGGGCTTCGCGCACCCCTGCAGGCTACATTCAAAAGGACCCTTAGCTTAGCGTTAGCGAGTGAAGCGGCAGGGATTTATCCCTGATTGACGAAGTGGGAATGGGCAAAGAATGGCTCAGCAGGTAGCGGCTAGCCCGGCCCAGCTAACGCTATGCTCCTCTAAATCAGCTGCCTGAGGACAGGGGCTGTGGGGCAAAGAGCCCAACTTTATTACGCCTACAAAAGAAGGTTTTCCCAGTTTTCTTTGGAGGAGGGGGGCGGGGGGGTTGTTGTGGATTTCCTACTCTCTGTCTCTCTCCTTCTCTGTCTCTCTCTTTCCCTCTCTCTTTCTCTGTCTCTCTTTCTTTGCATGTGTGTGTGTGTGAGTATGTTGGGTAGCTGGTGGAATGTGTGTTTGCTTTGGGGGACGGACTTCCTCCTCACTGCGGTATGTGCGGAGAGGCACTGATTTGATTTCGACTGTGGTGAACACATGTGGGAGTTTGTTTATGTGACTGTTCTTTTGTATGTACGATCTCTGATGTATTTATGACCGTATCCCTAAAATCCATGCCTTGCCATGCACTTTTAGATCTTGTTCGTGTGTGTGCTGGTGAAGACAGCGAGACTCTATCCGGGTGTGTGTACTTGTAGGGATAAGGGGATCGCTTTACCCCCGCAGACTCTAAGTGTGCAATTATCTGATTTATATTGAGTATGAATTTACCCATCTGTCTCCGCTGGGTCTTTTTACATCATAACAAGACAGACACACACATTCACACACGCACCACCCACTCTACTAAAAGCCAAACCGCTGACCCTCAGGCCCCAGTACCATTCGGCGTCCTCTGCTAAGCACATGGCAGCCTCATTGATTGACAGGTTATTTGGTCCAATCGGTGTCGCGACTGTCTACGCCGCACCTCTTGGAGAATTGTTCTTTTGTCCTCCTCTTCTGGTTCAGTGCTCAGAGGGTGAAATATAACCCTGCTCGGCTTCCCTGGCCATTATAGAAACGGATAGATGAGGGAGAAACTCCTTGAAACACGAGCCCTCCAATCAAACTGTCAGTCAAAAGAAAGGCGAGCACTGTCGCCAAAAGTAGGAAAAGTGTCACTTAGGTTACCGTTTCAGACTGAGGTGAGTGTGTGTGTGTAGGTGTGTGTTAGGCCTCACAGAGTGAAAACAGCCTTGTGAGAGCAGCAGAGCTCCTGGTGTGCCAGGCGCGGTGGCATTTGTTTGTTAAATGGTCTGAAATGCCAATGGCTCTGGTTTCATTGTGGCTCCAAATCTTGTCAGAAGTGCATAGCTTAAATTTGTGAGAAAGACAAGGGGTAGTTATTTGAGCCTCTCTCTTTGTGAGAGGAAATAGTGCTCCTTACTCCCGTTCTGTTGTCTTTGATAATAGAATGCAGATTTGTGAGAATGCAGAGAGGGGAGAGAGTAATGAAGATGAAAAACGAAGACAAAGGGAGGGCGGAAGAGGAATCCTTTAGGCAACACATTGTTTTTTTTGTTCGTAATTGGGGGGAACTGAGCAAGATCACAGACTTTTCTTCTTCTCTTTCATTGGAAAACAATTATTTGATGCCGTGTGCAATACTATGGCAACATCTCATTACCATAAACCATAGAAAATCACTTATGGTGTCTGAATTCGTGGATGTAACACAAGTCCAGGGATTTTGATCATGGAATTCATCTTGACCCCGAATCATCATGAATCAGGTCTCCAATTTCATAACTATTCACTCTGACTTGTTTATAGGACCTTTGTCTCTTGTATAAAGAGCCGAACGTGGGCCCCCAAAAAGTTTGATGCTGTCTGTCCTCACATTATCTAACGAAACCTGCCTTTTTTTGTTTCCTTGTTTGCTTTCAGCCTGTAAGATTGGTTACTACCGTGCCCTGGCCACCGATGGAGCCTGCTCCAAGTGTCCGCTCCACAGCTACTCCGTCAGGGAGGGATCCACTTCCTGTGTCTGCGACAAGGGATACTTCCGCTCTGAAACTGACCCAGCATCTATGCCCTGCACCCGTAAGTACATCCATGTAGCACACACAGTACCTTTTAAGATGTAGGGATACATAGATGATTGTGTAATCAGTAACGCTGTTCTCCGGATGGGAACACAGACACAGCGTGACCAGCGATTGCACGTACCTAAACAAGGGCCTAGATTCTCTTTCTCTTTCTCTCTGTCTGCCTCTGTTTCTCTCATGCAATGTCGACCTCAATTACCCCCCCACACACAGACACAGTCTCTCAGCACGCACATAAAGTGGGCGACTGCTGGTTTAATAGGTGTCTTCTGATTCCAGGTGGTACTTAGTGATCAGTCATGGTGACAGAGAACTAATGAGAGTATAAACCGCTGCATCCCAGATTCAGCCTTCCACTGAACAGAGAGTGGAAAACAGTGGAGGAGGACAAGAACTTCAGAAAAAGACAAATAGAGATAAAATGTGAGCAAAGACGTAGGGAGGTGATGAAAAAGGTAGAAAAACAAGGGCAAATGGAAAGAGTAAGGTGTGTGCCGGGACTGAATTAGATGTTGTGATAGTGAAAATGGGAAACCAGCAAAGAGCAATGCTGGAATCCCTCCAGCAGTTTCTTATTTACTCAGCCTATGTCTCTGAGTCGCTCCATCCAGCTGTATGAATCAACCTCTGTTGAAACAGTCCGTCTGATCTCTCCTCTTTGACTCAACGTGACTGTGCTAACAAATATTATTAACAGTCCTCCACACTAGTGACACCTCTCCTTATTTTAGGCCTCATTGCCCGTCTGAGGCACAGAGCTGGGACTTTCTAGTGTTCAAAGTACACAAAAACATAGAGAAGAAAAAAAAAACCCCACACAAGACACAGAGCCTTTCACTCTCATTTCCCAGGAAAATAAAAGCATTCATTTTTACACATGACAGACGTTTTGTGTATGAGTGAGTATGTGTCATAAAGCAATTTTAACAACCAAAACATCTGTTAAGTTGCTTAGCTCATAGTTGGCTTAACCACTTGGCCAGAATGTCAAGTTCTTGTGGATTCATCACTCAGCAAAACAGTTTATCAAATCAGATGAACAGTCGAACCCCTCCCGCACAATACTGTACTGTCTCAGCAGCAAGAAAGCTCTAATTATTCTCCCGCTGCATGAGATCTGCTCAAGATAACAAACATTGCTCTGTTGCGCCATATTTTCCCTATCAGGACGGGAAAAGCTCTTTTTGACACTCTGTGACATCTCTGTGGTGCTAAGCTGTTCACATATTAAATAAAAACAACATGTTGCGCTATTGAGGGTACGTAGGGAAAAGTAAGGCTTTTAATTATGTTGACGTGCATATTAAACATGCACAGACTGCAACTTTGCGACACACGTCAGACGTGTATCGCTTTAAGACCGAATGGCAACTTTTCAGGGGGTGTAGAATTGTATAAATCCCCAGACATTTCTCAAAATGAAAATAAAATCATAAGTGTCACCGCCGTGTCACACGTCTGCCCTCTGACAGTTTTGTCACATCGCTAATATATCGAGTTACACTTTTAATGAACGAGCACGGAGCTCATCTCTATTGTCCTGTTAGTCACTGTGGCATCCGAGAGTGGCGGCTGCAAGCAACAGCTGTCAAAGCTCATTACTTGGCTTATTTCATCGGAGCCGGCTCTGCCGCGTTCCTGAGTCCTCGGTTAGGAGCTGAACTTTAACTGGACTCTCTCAGCGACCTCTGCCCCGCCTCGTCAGCCGGTCAACATCTGATCTTTGAACTCTCACCCTGTCTGTCGTCCGCTGTTTTCCTTCCTCATGCACTTTTTTTTCTTTCTTTTTTTTACTTCTCACCCACATGTTGCAGCTCTGTAATTACAGCTGCCACTCACAGATCCCTCCTCATCCACGTTTTGTTTTTTTCTCCTTCCACTTCACCCTCGCTAAACCCACTCGGAGTCACGAACAGTGCAGACGAAGGGGGGGTGAAAAAAAAAATCCTGGTCCTTAAAGTCATTTTCCAGTTTGCCTCGCTGAAGGTCAGGCTGGGAAAGAGCCAGCGTCTCTGGTAATTGGTTGGTGTGTGTGTGTGTGTGCGTGCGTGCGTGCGTGCGCCGCGTGAATGTATGGGTAATTGAAAACGCTTTTCCCCTCTCTTAGCTCGGAGTCTAGCGATGCACGATGATGATTAAAACTGGGTGTTTTGTAATTCCATCATTGTGTGACTGTGTATGCGCAGGCTTGTTACTCCTCTGTTCTCCCTGTCAGCACCTTTCTTGCATCTTTGCACTTTTGCAGCAATTGTTCTTTTGATGGATCCTTTTAATGTGCAATACATTTGATGGAAAGACCTGCATTACCAGCCTTCTGACCGTGCTTTGCTGTAAATCACTTTTGTAGCCATGTTTAAAATTGTCACATTCAGAGGTGAAACGTTCATTTTCCTCACAAAAGAAAAAAATAAAATAAAACCTTGTGAAGTTCACAACCTTTAGCATTATAGTCATGTAGCTGAGATACAGGCATTAAAACCATTATATTATTGCAAAAATACTCCTCATACACAATAAGAAATTTAGTGTAGAAGATTTAGTGTGCAATATCAAAAAACATTCGACATGACATGCTTTAGGAAGAATGCATGTTGGTGGGTATAAATACACACAGCTAACCAGCAGACAGTAATGAGGACCAGCGTCAGCCACCCATGGGAGCGGGCCGCTCCGCTCTGCTCAGGTTATAAAGGAGGGGGGGGGCTCCATTTCGAGGTTTCTGTTCTGTTGTGGCCCTTGATGTATTTCTCAGATTTCCCCAGTTTTCTTAGCAGTGGCTTGGTAAAGGAAGAGGGAGGGACGGAGCGAGGAATGGAGGCAGATCGAGGAGGACTCGAGGGGGGCATTGAATGAATCCCAGCCGGATGGTAAAAGCGGGGTCGACGTTTCGGCCAATTTAGCCTGCTCTCCATTTCGGCCCTGCGCAGCACTCGCCTAACTATTCCTAATAGAAAGAGACAGAAAAAAAGGGGGATGGAGGAGGAGAGGGTGGGATCATGCCGGGAGAAAATATGGAGAATGGGAGCAGAGGAAAAATGAGAAAGACAGGCTGGAGAAGGGGGAGATGGAAGCCATGGAGCGGCAGGGAAGAAAGGAATAAGGCCCGGAGCAAATTGCGAGGATGCAAATGAAAAGAAAAGACGTGCAGGGAGGAGGAAATCATCAACTTTCTGTCGGGGAAACTTTCTCGGCTCCCTCCACCCCCCCCATCCCGTACACCACCCGCGAGGAGTGTGAACGTTTTAAGGCCGTGTTGAGCTAACGTCGTACGGCGGTTGTGCTCCCGTCTCCCCCCGTCATTCTCTCTCCCTGGATTAATTACCGGGTGTCAGTCACAGCCGACGGCTCTCCCACGCTCCCTTGCTCCCACTGGTGCATTCTGGGAGAGCGACAGGTACAGCCAAAGGTAGTTTGTGTGTGTGTGTGTGTGGGTGTGTGTGTGTGTGTGTGTATGTGTGTGTGTGCTGGGAATGCTAGGGGGAAAACTGACATGGCGGAATGTGTTTAAGGCTTTATACAGTCATAAAGTTATATAGCACTGTTACCACACTCACCATGGCAACAAACATGCATAATATTTGGATGTCATTGTCTACACATATGGAAATATGTTTAAAGATGTGTGATTTATTATTTTAAACAGTCACTTTTTTAGCCGCGAATGCGCATCCTCTCCAAGAGTTTAATAGGATCAATATCTCCAACCCTGTGAAGATAGAGCCAAGTGAAAGTGTATTTCACATAAGGTTAAGTTATTGTTTTCAGAAGGAACATGAATGAGCATGAACAGAATCCCTCTGTCCGTGTGCTCCAAGAAGGAATTAGTGACATTTTCATCTTTTCATTCTTGTGAATGAACAGCTTATGCGTCTCAGTCATCTTGGCTTTGTCCTTTTAAGTTTATGACGCGCAGTGAAGATAACAGCTGAGTAATGACTTTATAGTGTGTGTGAGACGGTGCATTATCAGGTATTGAAAGGGACTCGAGGTTGGTTGAACCTAGCGCCGCGACAAAGGCCCTATTATGCTGATGGTTGGGAAGAGGCACCTTAATTTAGAAACCTCATCTGTAACTTGTTCCCATTGTCTGGGCAGAAAGTGTGGAGGATGAGGTGAAAGAGAGAGGGGTGAGGAGTGGAGGGGAAACGGGGGGAGGGGGCAGCGCTTTATCATAGATTTTAATTAGAATTTATTAATAGGTTTTCATTGAAGACTGCAGTTGGCGAGGGGAAGTGAAGCGTCACGGCCTGACCCGCATCTTTTCATCTCACGCTTTGCGTCTCGTGCCGACCGTGGCCCTCGAGGTCGTTTTTCGCTCCTCCTCATCCCTCCACATCCAGCCCGGTCCCTCCCTCCTCTCATCCGTCCATCCATGCGGACTCAGACCTGCTTCTCCCATGCTAATCAGTGGCTTTCTGCTTCCTGGGCGAACAGACGGTGTTTGTCTTCTCCTTCTGTCCTGCCCCATCTCCTTCCTCACAGCCTTGGCTTCCTCCCCATCCACATTTGCTCATTCACCGCTATCTGTCAGACCAGTGCTGCGCACGCACACACGCACACACACACACATACACAGGAACTACAAGCATCTTGTGAAGGAGCATGCATCATGGGTAAAATTGTGCTTCCACATCTCCATTAATATAGCAACACTCGTGCACAAAGGCGCTCTTATTCCTCCTCGGGCGACCACCACGCACTCCCACACACTGTCCCCTCAGCTGCTCTCTGTGTCTCTGTGAAATCACTCATTGCCACGCGGCTCCTCCAAAAATAACACTGATAATTAATTTCCGTTGTGAAATGATTCGTCTGTGTGCTGCCGAGCTTTCATATTTCACCCTGCATCGATCCCCCCCCCCCCCCCCCCCCCCCCCACCACCGCCGCCCGCTCGCGTGCGCTTCATTAGTCAGAGAGAGAGCGAGACGGGCGAAACAGAAAGAAAGAGAGAGAGAGAGAGAGAGAGAGAGAGAGAGAGAGAGAGAGAGTTAAGTCAATTACCGTCGCTTATGTTTGAAAGCAAGGCAAAAAAACACATTAATTACCACAGAGCTGACATGTAAATTGGGATTGATGTGCGGGGCAGTGTGTGTCACGTATCTGTGGAGCTGCTCCCTTTTTCTGGAGCGGCAGCGGCTTTACATCAAAAGCAGCGACTTAATAGCAGGCTCCAAAGCAAACTTTGTTTAAAGTTATTGAGTGGGTGCCATAAAGCCCCCACTGTTAGCAGCGGGCTCGGGCGCGCTGCCACCTCCAGCTGATTCGACATATGAATGGGAAAGAAATCTGCTGGGCTATTGGATTTCAGTTAACGTGCTGAATTAACTGAGGTGAAATCGGATCCTCCTCTGCTGTAATGGACGGGGCATTAAAGGGGAACTCAAGAAGCCTCAGCTCTCAATGAAGGAGCGACTGAGCCAATTACGCATTTACATGTTTGTCATACTGTATGTATGTATGGAAAGAATCAATTACCTGGACTTTTGAAGACTTTTCTTTGCACCAAAATCCTATTGTTACTATTAGAATGACCAATTTGCTATTTGTTTGGCATCTGTTTCTCTAATGGCAAAAATATTACCTACTTTCTGAGCATTTTGGCTGTTACCCGCTCCTGGTAATAACATCAACTCTGTCCTCTTAAATCCTCCTCCACAGGCCCTCCGTCGGCGCCGGTGCACCTCATCTCCAATGTGAACGAGACCTCTGTGAACCTGGAGTGGAGCCCGCCTCGCAGCTCCGGCGGACGCCAGGACCTGACCTACAACGTGGTGTGCAAGCGCTGCGGGCCCGACGGCCGGCGCTGTCAAGCCTGCGGGAACGGCATCCACTTCAGCCCCCAGCAGCTGAGCCTGAAGGGAACCCGCGTGTCCATCAACGAGCTGCAGGCCCACACCAACTACACCTTCGAGGTGTGGGCCGTGAACGGCGTCTCGCCTCAGAGCCCCGGGCCGGAGCAGGCCGTGTCTGTGACCGTCACCACCAACCAGGCCGGTAAGACGAGCTGTGTGGTTTTCAGGGACTTGGGATTTCAGTTCGGGGCAGTTAACAAGTCAGCAGCAAGCCAGGCTCTGTACCAGCCTGCCAGGAAAAATATGGGAGATCTTCGTCCTGCTTTAGTTGGCTCATAAGTTTTGAGAGAACCCAATAGCAAGTTTTGGGAGTTACGCAAAAGCCAAAGGCTTGACTTTCGTGTTGCATTGATGAGTTGAACAATGAATCAGTGCTTTATTTATTGTTGATGTCAAGGAGACATTTGGATGATACAAATGACATGTTGTTATGCAATATCTGTTTAATTAATTATATCTCCAGGGTACATCAATTCATCCATCATACGAAACGCTCTGATTAGCTGATTGGCTGTAGATTGTCCGCAGACTCAGTGAGTTACAACCAGTCCTAACGTTTTCGCGACACTGTGTAAAACATAAATAAAAGTACAGTCAACACCTGACACCTGGTAACTGACAGACCTTGTAACAGCGTGTTCCAGTGCTCATTTGGCTGTCACAGAGTGGCGAAGCGCGCACCATCGCTTTCCAGGAATGAGCCCAGCATCAAACAATTGCTCTCTTTTGACATTTCCGACGGTATGCTCCCTAATCCAATTCAGTTTTGTGTCTGTGAGCGCGCGTAAGGATGTTCTGTGGAGTTGGGGGGGGTGGGGGGGGGGGTTGCTGTTTGATGCGGTGCTCAGGTTACAGTACGCGCTTGAAGTGCTTTTTTGGGGGGCAATCTGCGTGTCAAAATGTGTTTATTAAAGCTGTAAATAGTTTTGTTGGAGGCTGGGTGATTACAGAAGAGGGTGATGGATTCTTTGCAGTAGGAAATGATTTTTCTGCAATAACTCACCCGAGTTTTGCATAATTAGGCACCAGAAGCCTAAGCTGAAGATAGGGGCAACGCGCTATATTTAGCACTCGGGCTAATGAATTAGATGAGTTGTATTGATCTGTGGAGGCTTCATTACAAACGCTGGCGAATTGTGTGTGCATGGGTGTGTAATTATTCTACAAGAACACGCTCGTGAATACAGCCTCTCCTCCAGAGCTGGAGAAGAGCCCTCTACCCTTGGGATGCGTTCAAAGCCTCCCGTTGTTTTGTCATTTAGCTATTTTGTAACCGGTTGTTGTGCAAGTGGATTTTATGACCCTGGCCCTTTCTCTTCATCCCTCTGTGCTCTCCTCCACTTATAGCCGATCATTACCCTGGTCTCCTTTACTGCTCTGCTCTTGGGTGGCAAGCTAAGTGTCTTTTTGTGTCGTTTTTGTTTTTTCTATCACTGATTTCCATTCTTGGGAAAAGGCGAAGATGTTGAATAGGGTTCGGGCCCTACGGTTTAAGGCCACAGTGGCTTGATTTATCAGCTGGGGTCAGGAAGATAGAGATGAATGGATGTACTGGCTGTGGGAGAGCTGCGAGACCTGCCAGACAGGCATGTGTGGGAGCTGTAATGGAGCACACCCTGGAGCCCCGGTCAAGGGCTCGTAAAAGCATGTAGTATGGTCACACTGATGCGTGGTTGCACCAACAACTCCAAAGTGCTCATTCGCATACATCGATTCATACAAAGACACTATCATACACATACAGACACTGATGCCCCCTGAGACTGCTGGAGGCTAATCTGCTGACTTCAAGATGCAAGATATAGATGATGTTGCCTTTGGCTCGTCACCGGTGCATGTTTCACAACTGTTCCCCGGGATTAGTTACATGAAGCTTGCAGCTGGAAGCGCTATTATGGCGTGTATGGGTGTGTGTGTATGTGTGTGTGTGTGTGTGTGTGTGTGGACCGGCTGCATGCTTGGCTAAAAGTGAGAAAATGTGTTGCACAGAATGTTTATACACTCATGGATGGAGCTGATCTACATTTGCCTCTCAAACAATGTCCTCTATGTGTCTCTTCTAATTTGTGTGCATATGTGTGTGTGTGTGCGTGTTAAAGAGAATAGCTCCAGACTGATTGGATTTCTTCCTGCTAATGCTCGGTAGGGGCTTTGGAAGATCTGGTTTCAGCCGCTGGTAATCCAGCCAGTCATCTGTGGCTGTCCCTCTCTCTGTATCGCCTCCCCTCATCCAGACACCGTGGATTATGCATTTATTATGATAGATTTATTAGGATTTATAAGTGCTGTGGAAAAGACACCCCCGCCGCTGCCTTTCCATAAAAGTTCAAATTTCAGCTCGAAAGGAAGAAGTGAGGTAGGCAGGTTGGAAGAGGGCGCCGGCTGTAGATTTTTGCGTGAGAACAAAACGGAGAGTGGAGAAGTACGTAGTACATGGTATGCTAGTTCATAGAAATTAAGACAAGTATCACTGATTGTATGGGCACGCATCTGCGTCCAGTTTGTAAGTGTGTGAGCAAAGAGAGCAGATTCTGTCTCTCGCCATGAGCAAGCCCGCTGTCGTAAATCAGAAGGGGTGTAACCCTTTCACCCGGACTGCATGAGGAGGTGGAGAGGAGGAGGAGGAGGGGGCGGGGGTCCACACTTTGAACTGACCCCTGGCTGTAAATTGATGTTTTTCCCCCCTTTATGGGATCGAGCACTTTGCGTGTGTGTGTACGTGGGAGAAAGGGGGGAAAGAGAGTCAAAGACCGAGGTGTTTATGTCTCAATACAAAATACTTGGCAGGCTTAGGTGACTAAAAGTGAATTTGTGCATGAGGGAGTGTGTGTGGGCACGTCGGTCAGTGCACATATGTGTGTGTGTGAGTTTCCATCTCCCTGGCAAATCGGACAGACCAGCGGCGTACATGTGGAAATGTGTTTGGGGATATGGAAGCAGACTTAGCGGGCAGGAGGGAAGGATCTTGTAAGGAGGAGCCATTTTCCCAACACCCTGAGAAACGGCTCCCTCCTCGGCTATTTTTTCCTTTCTTGGCGGCAGCAGAATCGAGCGAGTCCAATCTGGCAACAAGGCTCCAATCTGGCAACCACATGTGCGGGGCCGTCCCCGTCTCTTTTAATGTCGACTTGTAGTCGACCGCATATTCGTACGGCTGCTCGGGCCGACCGCAGCTGCTCCCTGCGACGCAAGGAACGGGCTCACAGAAACAAACTCGCTCACTTCACGCAGAGACAAAACCCCACAAATGTCTGCAACAAACCGGCGCACACCCTCCGCTATAGTCTTGGCTTTTGTTTTTTGTTTTTTTTAAACCAAACCAAACCAAACCAAACCAAACCCAGCACCCTTATTTGCTGCTGCCAGGTTTTCACTCATTAGAATGCATGCAAAGGTGCAATGATTGAGTTTTTTTGCTGTCTGTGTGAGATAATGGGAATAGGTGTATATTTTTCTATGTGAGTTTCTATCTTTCTATTTGTATAATGAGGTCCTTTGTGTTGCTGGATATGTCTGTGTGTGTGTGTGTGTGTGTGTGTGTGTGTGTGTGTGTGTGTGTGTGTGTGTGTGCGCGGCGTGTCCTGTATGTGTGTCTGTAAGTGTCGCAAGCTGTGAAAGAGTTTTTTTTTTGGAGCGCACAATTCTGAAATGAGATCTGAATATTCATTGCATCTAACACTTATTATTCCACCAGCGTTTTAGCCCCCCGTGTTCAGGAGGCAGTAAGAAATTACAGATTTGCTCCACATATTTAAATTCATCTACAGAGGCCTGTCTATCATGGCCTCCCCAAGTCAGGGTTCCAGGTTAAACTTCTCTCGATTCTTTGTAGGCATTTCAGGTGTAGCCTCACGATGAAATATTAATTCCAAACAAGGCGGAAAACTTGGCCTTGGCGGAGAGCTACTTTGTTTGTGGGCTGATCTTAACCTTGCCGTCTTGGACAGGGAACCTCAGAAGGGACCGCTCAGACAATCACTCATCTTTATCCTCGCAGCAGACGAGGGGGGGAAATAAAAATGCAACAAGAGCAGGCAACACGACTAAATTGCCATATCTGTCATCTTCGGAGGAAAGATGGATGTGTGGATTACCTCGGGGGAACGAATGCCTGTGACCCCCTCAGGGGTTTTCTCTCTGAGCCGGAGCGTCCTCGGACAGCCCCAGGAGGGCCTTCAAATAGGCTCGCGCTGCTGTGGAAGATTGATTGGAGGGATAGAAATGGCCGCCATCTAATTGTTTAACGGAGACGCAACACATTAGGCCAACAGGATTACACAACCTTGGGCTAATCAATTTACAGAGAGATGTCTGCAATCCCATCCCTCTCCGTCCCCATCACGACCCCCACCAGCCGCAACCCCCAAATCCTCGGCCCCCACCTTCGTGCCCCTTCTTCACCCCAGCTGAAACTCAATCCGAGGCTGGTGCTTGAATTCCAGGCCCGTTTGAACTCAATCCTTGGCTAAAAGCAGGGTTTTGTTAGCGTTAGCTCGAGGACTCTGCTCCCTGGAGTCCCCGGTCAAAGTGATGAGGATGTATATAATGTCATAGATAATCCAATCATAATCGGTGAACCATGGGCCCCTCATTAATCATCCCACTATAATTTTTTAAAAGGCAGATGGCCTGGAACGGCTAAGGGTACAGTATCACTGAAGGCCAGAAGTCAGAGATTCACTTCTTGTAAGAGCAAGTGGAACAATGAAGAGCAACCTGGACATTTTTTTTTCCATCTTTTCCTCTTACGTGTGTGTGACGAATAGTTGTGGCCCCATGGAGAGCAGAGGCTTCAGACTGCTTGGTTGTTGAGGACACTTCTGTGTTCTTGAGAGCTGAAGATGTTTATGTTTTTACGTCTGCGTCAGCGCAACCTTTTGTTCCTCGGCCCCTAACTCCGCCTCTCTCTCACGATAAATCCTCCATGCTCAAAACTCAGCCGTACAAGGGTGTCTCTCTGTTTACAACATTATCTTGTCTGCGCCCGTGGCTTCCTCTTTGTAGTGTCAAGAGTGTGTATGACCCAATTTTAGCGTTGTCACATTCCCTGAAGATAGAGGTTTGATTTGTGCAGCAGCGACACACTGGCGGGGGGGGGGGGGGTGTAAGCCATTATCAGTACTTTAACCTTCACATGTTAAAGGCGCCTGAACGTAGATAGCACGGCGGCTTGAAATATGGCCTCATTATCAGCTGCAGCGGGAAGGGCCCGCGATAAGATCGCTCACCGGAGCTTTAATGAAAGCCAATTGATTTGCTCTCTTGAAGACAAAAAGAACCCGAAAAGAAAAAAAATCCCATGCTTTCCGAGGTGGGCATTGTAGGGGAGCGTTTCTCAGGGTGACCTGGGTATCAGCTGAAAATGAAGTTAGACATTATTTTGCCAGCCTATGGTAAAAGCGGCGGAGAAACATGTCAGCTGGGAGGGGAAATTGGATCAGTTCTATTGATGCCAACCATTAGTTCAGAAATGGAGAATTGCCATACGCTCTGGCTTTGGTGGTTCAGCTGTGTGGCCACACAGCTCTGTGAGCACCTCAGATTTTGAACGGTTGCCAAGTTCAAAGACAAATGGAAGTGATTGCCTTGCGGCCTGGCCCACTGTTTGACTTTCCCAGCAGGAGCTGCGTGAGGGATTTCGTAGAGCAACATAAAACAGACTCCGTGTCTCCAATGGTGAAAACAACAGGGAACGGTAGAAGAAAACAGTGGCCTAATTCTTTTCTTCTTTTCTTTGCTGTCTTTCTTTGATCATCTCACCAGCTCCCTCACCAGTGACTTCCATCCAGGCGAAGGATATCACGAGACACACCATCTCCCTGGCCTGGCAGCCACCCGATAGGGCCAACGGGGTCATCCTGGAGTACGAAGTCAAGTACTACGAGAAGGTGAGCGCCCCCTACCATCTCCAAAAAAAAGCAATATCTTTCAACGTGCTGTGAGAAAAAAAAAATTGCCCTATTGTTTTTTCCAATGTTTTTCCATCTCCCTTTCATCTGTCGCCACCAGGACCAAAATGAAAGGAGCTACAGAATCATCAAAACCTCGTCAAGGAACACTGACATCAAGGGTCTCACTCCCCTCACCTCCTACGTGTTCCACGTGCGCGCTCGCACGGCGGCTGGCTACGGGGAGTTCAGCGGCCCGTTTGAGTTCATGACTAACTCCGGTGAGTTCAGCCTCCTTAGTTCGGTGTGCCCTTAGCGGGAGCACAGAGACTTCCATGCCAGCTCCGTCACGCCCATTTGTGCAAAATCCTGCAATCATAGCGTCTTTTACGAGCTCATTGTGCAGTCATTAATCAAGTCGGCTGTCATCGAGGAAAGATAAATGATATCGTGCACCAACACCTGACCAGAAACCCGAGTAGCTTCCATTATTCAAGTTGCAATGAGCTTCAGTGGAAGTGCTAGCCAGGTATCAACCCATATAGGTTTTTGAGGAATGATACGTTTTTTGATATTTTTCCCGGATAGCTACTTTTTCCCCTTACATTTTTCACTGTAAAATGTGTGGAGCACTCAGCGTTTCCATCAGACGCATGATCTCTAACCGTCATAAATAATGAGTACAAATGAGCCTCTGGACCCTACTGAAACCAGTCAGTGGTTGTTGTATAAAAACTTAATTTCCAAGTTTCTCATGTTTCAACTTGATGGCTATATGATTTTAAGAACTTTAAAGCTATGTAAATGGAAATGTACAGAGAAAAATGGTATGAAAAAATGGTATGAATTCCGCGCGTAACCCTAACCCAAACTTCAGTTTGTGAGTTTAGCAATATATAATGACTCATAAGAAATACCAAACCATGGAGCAAACTCGAGCTGAATATCACATGTGCACAGTATGGCACAGGACGTCACAGAGATGCGGTTGAAGCCCAGATGTCCCCTTTGTAATGCAGATTGAGACAGTGGCGCATGATAATGACATGGTCAAGCACACATCCTAATGACCCGCCATTGTCTCTTCATGCTCAGGGAAAAAAAGTGGGTGGGCTGGGGTAGGTTGGGGGGGTGGTTGGGGTGCGGATGAACCATGATATTGACTGGCTTTGCCTCTGCCAAAACCGCCACTCTTCTGCCTCACTTTTTGTCTTTCCTTCTACCCCCTGCCCCCCCCCCCCAGTTCCAGCTCCCATTATCGGCGACGGGGCCAACTCCACAGTGTTACTGGTGTCGGTGGTGGGCAGCGTGGTCCTCCTCATCATCCTGATCAGTGCCTTCGTCATCAGTCGAAGGTGAGGTTCATCCTTCCGTCCTTTACGCTTTCTGTCACTCCCTCTTTCCCCTCCCAGGTGAGGGATGTCTTGCTTAGCTCCAGGAAAAGTAGCTGTCAGGAGATGGACGACACTTGAAAACACTAACACACACACACGCGCACACACACGCACACACGCACACACGCACACACACACACACAGAGACTGAACCAGACAGCCGGTGCTACTGCCTCACATCAGATGAGTGATGACTCGCCACACCGGAGACGTGATTGACAGCTCTGACAGCTGAGGAGATGCAATCAGCGACCCCTCGCTCCCTGTCCTCTGCCTCTATCCCCGCTGCTCGCTACCCCCCCCTTCCCCGTCTCGCCTCTCCCTCCACAGTGGCTGTAATCCCGGCCGCCGGTGATTTTCTCCCCGCTGCGTCTCGCTGACCTGCCGAGCAGAGAATGAGAGAGAGTAGAGAGGGGAAAAAAAAGAGGGGCGAGGGATAGGAAGGTGGACAATGAGATAAGCAGGCAATGGAAAGTGGAAGATAGAAAAGAGAGAGCAAGGGAGAGGGGGAGACAGACAGGGAGGCATCAGGTGGATTTGCAGTGACCCAATCTCAGGGTGTTAACCAGCGAGCAGGACAAAGCACCGTCACACAGATGGGATTACATGCAGATGGGGCTGCCTCACCTCAGGGTGTTAACCACACTCCTCCATGTGTGTGTGTTTATGCATGTGCATCCTTATGTGAAGGAAAAGAAGTATTGTTTTCCTATGTGTAGTGGTGCTAGGAGGAAGGGGAATGTTAATGGTTTGTGTGTCTGTACTTTTTATGGTGTTTGTTGATCCCTTTGTGTGTGTGTGTGTGTGAGTGTGTGCGTGCGTGCGTGCCTCTTTATATGGAAAGCAAATCATTGTTTGTGTGTGTGTGTGTGTATTGGAGTTGAGGATGATGGGGAGTGAAGGGGGCTGTTGATTGTGTGTCTGCATGCATGTGTGTGTGTGTGTCCTGTTTCCATGTGATTGCCTCTTTCGCCGGCCAAGCAGGTGGTTGTGTCTGGCTTTTTTATATGCATGTGACGGCCACTGTCATTGTGCCACCGCGGCCATCCTGTGATTGTTGGGAGGGACTGTAATCACGTAGCCGTTTACCATCATTACACAGCCATAGAGGAGGACAATGTCCCACACATCTGGTCATTTCCACCACTGACCCGACACATCAATACAAGCACAGGTGTCAGCCTGCCTTAGGGATTGGGAGGGATTTAAGTGTATCTTCTACAGAATTGATTTGATACTATATGCTCAGTGTCCTTCAGAAACCATCTGTACTGAAGGGTACTTTTGAAAATAGTTGTGCCTTAAAGTAAAAGTACCACAACCGTAGTGAACGAACATTTCATAAATCAAATATTCCTACAGTTAGTTAGCAAGTGTAAAAATGTTGGTGTGCTACAAAGATACTATTATAGCCATTATTATTTGTGTTATTAGTACTACTGATGATTTTAGGTTTTTAGTCTTAATGCTAAGCTAAGCTAGTAAGAGAGTGGTGACGCTTTTAGCCTCATAATTAAAAGCACCCATTAAGAACTTGTGCTATAAAACCCACATCTAAAACCCACACTGTCAGTGTTCAAAAACAGAATTTTTTGATGAGCCTCCTTTAATAAATAATGAATATCAATCAAGAATATCAGTGTCATCAGTAATCAGAAATGGTGTCTCCACTTAACATAATTTAATGTAAGTGGGGTCTTGGTTGACACTTTAATTAAGGTTTACCGAACTGATACTTGTGCTCCATTATTGTTATATTTCTTTTTTTTCTTCTTTTTTTTCGAATGGAGATTTGAAGCTTGAAATTCGACCGTGTCACTGTCACTGACCGCCTGCTGTCTTTGTCCCCAGAAGGAGTAAATACAGCAAGGCCAAGCAGGACTCAGATGAAGAGAAGCACCTACATCAAGGTAACTCAGTGAACACTCCATCTGGACACTGTGTAATTGCAGAAAAAAACCCCAAAAAACATTAACACTTCATGTAAGCCACAAATGAAATGAGGGAAATGCCAATATTTAAAAAGTAATGTCCCAGCATCCCAACGTGCTCCACGTTATCAAGTCATCTGTGTTGTTATTAGTATCCTGCAAGACATTCAAATTAACGCTCATTGGGAGTCATGACATGAGACGCACTGGACTTAGGGAGCAAAACAAGGTATGGAGAGAAGAAAGGAACAGGAGGAGGAGGAGCAGTAGAGAACCAGTAGAGGTTCCACCGAGGAAGGCGGTGTAGCCTGCAGCATGATGGAAATAAAGAACAGATGGAGTGTAGTTGCCGGAATGAATTAACCTTCACTCTTCGCTCTCTTATTTCTTTTTGTGCCTCCTCGCCTCCCTTCCCAATGCCTCTCTGCAGGAGTGAGGATATACGTTGATCCCTTTACCTATGAGGACCCAAACCAGGCTGTCCGTGAGTTCGCCAAAGAGATCGACGCCTCCTGTATCAAGATTGAGAAAGTCATCGGCATAGGTAAGAAACTTTTTTTTTTGCACTCCCAGCCCGCACTCCCTCCTTTTTAATCAGTTGTTGTTAGGATTAGGGTTATGTTGTTGATGTATGTCATGATGTAAACAGTAAAAATATACATATATTTTAAAAAAAAACAAAACATCCATCTATTAGTATTTGGTCTGATGTGTCTGTGTTTGCTCAAATGCTCTCATCCTGAGAATAGGAGCTCAGGATGACTGGTACAATAACATTTGACCTGCTTCTCCAGAGTGGAGACTAAATATGTTGTCTGTGCTATTCCTGTGGCCAGAGAAAAGTCATCCAATGACAAAATAATAAGGAGAAAGAATCAATATCCATTTCCCCTCCCTCTCTGCTCCAGTGACTGAGGGGAGGAGGATAGTGAGGGATTAACAGACCCTGATCAATGTTTAAAGTGGACCCCATCTAACCTGCACGCACACTCAAACACACAGACACTCTCACCTCTTCCTCTCCTCTTGATGTGATTTATAGTCTGTGCTAGGTAGAATCTGCCACATTTTCAACCAGGCCCTTTGTTTCCAGGGGAGTTCGGCGAGGTCTGCAGTGGCCGCCTGAAGATGCCGGGCAAGCGAGAGATCTGCGTGGCCATTAAGACACTGAAGGCCGGATACACTGACAAACAGAGGAGGGACTTCCTGTCTGAGGCCAGCATCATGGGCCAGTTCGACCACCCAAACATCATCCACTTGGAGGGCGTAGTCACCAAATGTATGTCAAGCACGTTGCGAGTTACTTTACTTTTTGACAAACAGAGAGTGTTGGGATGAGAATTTTTCCATCTCTCCCTGTTTAATAAGAGCTATTGAGGTGGAATTAGTTTGTGTAGGACATTGCAATGATACTGAGCTGAGACATACAAACTCAGATATGCAAACCCATTTTCACACACAATGACTATTATAATGATTTGGAAAGGACATTTATAGTTGCTGTCCCCTTTGTCCCTTCAACAAATAAGTAACAATAAATCATTACAAACTACGTCTGCGGTTTTGGGGTGACTTTGGAGAAGGTTGAGCGCAGAGTAACCAATCTTTGCCAAATGAAGGTGTGTGTACGTGTGCAGTTATGGGTCGTAGCGCCTGTGCACCCTCAGTGTCGAAAGAGATATGACTTATGATGTATGCTGCAAATATTCTATTACACCTGCATTTGCACATATAGGTGTCTGTGTGTGTATGTGTGTGTGTTTTTGTGCTTGTGCTTGAGCCTTATCTGGGCGTCTCATACATCTCATCCCCAGGTGGCCTTTGTCCAGATGGACAGGGTCCAGCGTTGGTGGGGAGGGGGTTGTGGTGTTAGAAGGTAGCTGGGCACTTGGGAGGGGGTCTAATGGGTCCAAGAACAGGGCCTGTAGCACAGCACCAGGCTCATTAATCATGATGTCAGCTGTAAATGTGTTTGGGGTTAGGGAGTGATACCCTATCCCTCCTCTATCTGCTGCTGTAGGGCCACGAAACACTGGCCAAATCTCCCTCCCTCTGCCCTTGGAGCTCTCTCCTCTGTGCCTCTCTGTTTCTCCCCACCTTTTACGCCCTCCCTGACGCTATTTGTTGGGCTATATGTGAATGTGTGCATACCCGTGTGTGTGTGTGCGAGCGTGTTGTCAGCACATGTTGGCATCTGTGCACCTCTGATTGTGTGCATGTGTGCGTGAGTGTTACTATAGCTGATGGCCAGCCTCGGCTCGGGTTAGATGGATGAAGTGCCTTAATGTGTCGTGACACGACAGCCCGGCCCTATCTGTGCCAGATAACGCTGTCTCTCTCGTTCTCAGACACACTGTATGCACACACACAAACGCGCGCACACACACACACACACACATATACAAAGATAGATGCACACATCCAAGCTCGGCCCGGTTGGAGCCGAGAGTGAACAGCAGCAGAAGCAGAATTGCTTATCACCTATCAGCCCCTCTCGCCGTGGGGAATGACCTCTCCGACATGGCAGAGACGTTCGAGAGTGAGAGAGAGAGAGACGGAGAAAAAGGCCGAGCGACGGACAGGAGGAAGGAAAACAAATCGGAGAGACAAGTGGCAGACAGGGAAGGCCCAAATAGAGACGGGGAGAGAAAGAGACAGGAAGGTGGTTAGGAGCTGATGGATTAGAGGAAAGACAGAGAACAACAGTGGGAACGACAGAGAGAGAAAGCAAAGGGGTGGTGGAACTACTGAACCGCAGGCTGAAAAAGAAAGAGACAGAGCGAGACGGAGGGAGAGAGAGAGATGAAGGAGAAGCAGATGAGCTGCGCAGCAGTGACAGCACACAGCATGAAAGGATGGCGAGCCAAAGCGGGAAGATCATCCGATAACTCCCACTCCACCTCCTTCCACTCTTACTTTGGAGAGCATGACACAAGGTTTGGGCAAATTAGTCCTTTACACTTGAGTGTGTCAGTGGAATCTATTAAAAATCCATTATTTGAATTGCACTCCCCTCTCCATTACAATCAAGTTAAAAGGAATTCTCAATCTGGCTTCAGTTTGCTGGCATGTCCAACAGAGCCAATTAAGGCTCATTAATTATGGAGGAACTCCAAATAGGCACAGAAATACATAAATGTGCTAAAATCCCTCGCTGAAGACTGCTGGCTGTAATCCACCGTCTTGAGGCTTGTACATACTCTATGTTTCTATCATGCTAGCATGTAATTAAAATCTAGCCTCCATTAGAGCTTGAAATCAGATGTGATATGTTAAACAGCTGATTTGCATAAAGTAAGAGCGTGCTAATTTAAAAAAGATCTGCTTTTAAAAACCCGATCTTTGTTTGCTGCGAGTAGTCTGGGCCTCGCGAGAGCGTTTGCCCAACGTTCCCCCAATATTGTCCCATTTTTCCCCCTTCTCCCGTTTTGTTGGCAGGTGATAATCGGCCTCGCTGGTGGGGGCCCTTGCCCAGAGTTCATTGCCAAAGGCGGCGGGGCGTATTCAGTAAACAAGGAATTAGCATGCAAATGGGGAGGGAGGAAAAGGGCGGGGCTGGGAAGGCGAGAGTTTAAGGTCGCAGGTCAGACGCTCCTCACACTTGATTGGGGAGCTGTCAATCAGCGGCAGCCCCGGGGCCGAGGCGCGCAACAAAGGGAACAAAGATGGCTGACAAAGAGAGCCCCCCCCCCCCCCCCCCCCCCCCCCGGTCTCCCTCAACTCCAGCACCACTTCCTCTTTTTGGGGCATCGCCGGAGCGCCCCGTAATTAATGCGGTGCCAATCACGCGGCGGGTGAGGCTGTGACTGACGGCCTCTTGGCATGGCGAAGGGGCCGCTGCGGAGAGGAGGAACTGCACCTCCAACGCCCGGCTGGCTCTCTGGCTGCTTCCCTTTCCCTCCGAGGCTTTAAAGCTTTTTGGTCCACCTTAAATACCCCCACGTGAAATGGAACGCAGAGGACGGTGCCGCTCTAGGAGGAGTTTGCGGCGGCGCTTTCGGGCATGTGCTGCTGCCATGGCTGGTTCGGCGCCAGCTCGCTGCCATTTTGGGACTAAGACAAGCTGCCCTCCCTTGCCACGTTTTTTCCTTTTTTTTCCCCCTTCCCCGCCCGCCCTTCTCTCCTTCCCGCTCCTCCTCTCCTCATGCCGGCTAGTCCCCCACTCATCCTGAGAGACAAAGACAGACAGAGACCCACCAGGGAATGTCCACCCTCCCTGCCGCCTGCCCCGGCTCAGATAAAGACGCAGACGCTTCCCCGAGAGACACAGAGAGGGGAAGACAGAGGGACGGGGTGAAAAAGGCCAGAGAGGAGTGGCGGGGATCGGAGTGGGGGGGGGGGGGCGAGAGACAGAGTATGAGTGAGAGAGAGAAAGTGAAAAAAAAAGAAAGCGATAGAGAGGAGCTAGCAGGAGAGTGACAGATGCGTCGAAAAGTTGGCAGAGGAGCGAGAGGGCAAAAGGACAGTGAGTGACATAAATAGCGAGTCGGAGGGATTCTGGGTGGGTGACTGCGATGAGACTTTGGATAATGCGCCCAATGTCAATTCATATTTGCATAAACACAAGATGGTGTGTGTGTGTGTGCGTGCGTGCGAGCGTGGGTATGGCGTGGCGTTTTGTTTCAACGGGGATGGTTTCGCATGTGCAGCGAGAGAGGGGGGACGTCAGGGCAACCGTAACACTGGGATAATTAAATCACTACGGGACAGAGATGGATGACCCGACGCACACTTTCACATGCACGCAGGCACACACACACACACACACACACACACACACACACACACACACACACACACACACACATTCCCTCAGTAACCCCCACCCCCCCCGCTGTGTTGGGCTGTGATGTGCATCGTTTGCCTCCATAATCATCTGCCTTTCATTCTCTCACTTTCCCCCCTCTCTCTCTCCTTCTCTCTCTAGGTAAGCCAGTGATGATTATCACGGAGTACATGGAAAACGGATCGCTGGATGCATTCCTGAGGGTCAGTCATGCGTTTCTGTCTGCAGGCGTGTGCGCATGTGTGCGCCGTACGACTGCGGCGCGCTGATCCCCATCTTATCACCGAAATGTCATCCCCCGAAATTACAAGCGTTCGTTCACAAACATTCAGCCTAATCTTTACCCCCCCCCGCCCACCCCTGCTTGATTTTTCCGAGCAGGAGGCTGCTGCAGGCTTTCACCTCCGTGTTTATAGGGTTCACCACACCTACGTGGTGCTCAGCTGTATTATCCAGTGAATACGCATTCTGGCAGGGCTACCAGAAGGAAACTGCTTAACAAGTTGTGTCACACAAATCCCCTTTTGGTGAATTTGCTCTTTTTGCTTTCCACAACGTATCCGAAACATGCATTTCAGTCAAGTCCCCTACTGGTTTCCAGCTGCATTGTCATAGTAATGAGATATTATATGACTTGCGTGTGTGTGTGTAGATTTGCCTGTGATGCATTACTGTACTGTAAAAACTGTAATTTGCATGTCATGAAAGAATCTGTGAATGAATTTATCTTATCTTGTTTTATGGTGTATTGTCAGCTATGTTCTCACATTTTACGACCAGCTTTTATTGGACAGTCTCTGGGACATATTTGTGGTTAAATGTCAGTTGCGAAATATCATTGTCTCTTCCTGCAGAAGAACGACGGCCGCTTCACAGTGATCCAGCTGGTGGGCATCCTGCGCGGGATTGCGTCGGGCATGAAGTACCTGTCGGACATGAGCTACATCCACCGTGACCTGGCGGCTCGCAACATCCTGGTCAACAGCAACCTGGTGTGCAAGGTGTCTGACTTCGGCATGTCCCGGGTGCTGGAGGACGACCCCGAGGCTGCGTACACCACCAGGGTGAGGGTTTGTGCGCGCGTCCATCATCTGTCCGCGTGTCACCTTACTTGTCTGCGTTGTCAGCTCTCATTAATTAGGCCATCTGTCAATTACAGGGAGGGAAGATCCCCATCCGCTGGACGGCCCCCGAGGCCATCGCTTACAGGAAGTTCACCTCAGCCAGCGATGTGTGGAGCTATGGCATCGTCATGTGGGAGGTGATGTCATACGGAGAACGACCATACTGGGACATGAGCAACCAGGATGTAAGTCTGGAGGAAGATCATGACATGCAGACCATCGAGAATAACGCACAAACTCAATTAGTTGTAGTAGTGGACCTGAAATAATAATTCCCTGCCGTGTGTGTGTGTGTGTGTGTGTGTTGTCAAACACTTTTAAAAGATACTTCAGTGTTCTAACTTGGTTATGTTATCTAATTAACTGCGGGGGTGATATAAAACCTCCAGTATATTCCCTTTTCTCATTTGCATTCATATTTCTCGTTGCATTAAGATTGTTAAAGAGTTTAATTTGTGCATAAGCAAATGCGTTGCAAAGGTGCCTAAAGTCAGGTAATTAAAAACGAAGCCGGATTAAACAGATCGGCACAGCTTTAATCAAAGTACGTGGATTTTATTTTATGCCAGTTTTACTCATTCCGTACAACAACAACAAAAAACAGGCCCACAGCCCAGAACCAGCGACTTACAGCGGCATCGATGTGTTTTCCAGGTGATCAAGGCTATCGATGAGGGCTATCGGCTGCCCCCGCCCATGGACTGCCCCGTGGCGCTGCACCAGCTCATGCTGGACTGCTGGCAGAGAGAGAGGGCCGACCGGCCCAAGTTCGGACAGATTGTCAACATGCTGGACAAGCTGATCCGCAACCCCAACACACTGAAAAGGACCGGGGGAGACACCAGTGTCAGGTGGGAGGGCAGTGCACACACACAGAGCTATCGAACAGCCACACAACCAGAACTGCTCAAAACGTACTTAGACGCCTCGCTCTGTTAGGAGGATGTGCGATGATTGTGCTACTTCTCTGAGATTTCTGTTAACATAACAATGTATCGTATCAATATTCATGAATCTGACTCGCTCTTTGTAGCTTTGTGCCACCTCAAACTCAGCTAAAACGACGTGTACGGCTCCGCTCCATCGGTAAATCCTCCTACCGCGTTGTCGAGGAAGGTCGTGAAATTTCACGTCGAGCCCGCGACAACAGGCGACGTGTTGCCTTTGCATTTGTCAGGGAGCATTTCTCCACATAGCTGCACTTTGAAATAAACACAGACGCACATGAGTGCTCTCCTGCTCTCTAGTCGGCGTTTAACGTTGCCGTTAAACACGCCGGAGTGGATCCCTCTCGACTTGGACAGTGTTGTGCACGAAGGAATGCGTCCGCTCTAACAGCGCGTTACGACGTTACGGTGACTTAGAAACAAATACGACCCCGGCGGCTCCGGCACCATCGCTCTCGGGCGGCCGAACGTGTCAAGAATGAACTACGTGTGTTTACAGACTTGACGCAGGCCAAGCGGGAGTCTGTTTGACTTTAACGAGTGGTCACACACACACACGTTCGCCGTAATGGGACACGGTGAGAGCGAGGAGGGAGTCCTTGCGGAGTAATTAGCAGGGCTGAATCCTATAAATGCAGCTTTTACAGTTACAAGAGGGAAGGGGAAAGTAGAATGTGTGCGTGCGTGTGTGAAAGACAGGGGCGTGTGTGTGTGTTAAGGAATCCCAACACATAATATTTTCCACCTACTGGGTTGAGATGACTTATTAAAGACTCTGACATCCGGTTCTCACAGTTCAGCTCAACATCCCTTCTTTTAAAATAGAGGCAACAATAGAGAGGGAGACAGTGTGTGTGTCTGTGAGAGAGAGAGAGAGAGAGAGAGTCACCCGAGCGGGACGACAGCGCCACTGCCTCAGACTCTCCGGCCCCATGTAGATGTTTCATGGCCGACAGCGCTCCGGCAACAGGACGGAGGCATAGGAAGAAAAGCAAAAGAAGTGAGAAAAACAGAGGGACGTTATTCCGCTGATGGACATCTGAATGTCGAAGAGGACCTCCGGCATGCAGTAAAGTCCAATGGGGCGTGCCCGGCCTGTATGTTTTCTGTAAAATAGGCGATTAACTAACTGTGTCGGTCACACCCGGGAGGGGAGCGTGTTTGACTTGGACTAGGTTTCCGGTAGGGCTCGCGCGACGGGGACGCGGCGCTGAGGCGAACCCGGCCGACCCGGGGAAGCAGCCTCTCACGCCCGTCGGCGGCTCAGGCTGCAGCGCGGCACCAACGACACCGAAACCGGGGGGGAACTCTCGACTCGCCCCGTTCTCATGAATCACGGCGAGCAATGGGAGCGGCGCGGGGGAGTGGGTCATTACCTTCGGAGTCAGAGACACTTAGGCGGAGCGTTACTCTCATCATCTGCCGGCACAGACGGCTGCACACCGGCTACAGCCGAAGCGGGCGGATCGAAGCGCAGCGGATGCAAAACCGAAACTCACGGCCCGGACGAAGTCGCCTTCGAGCCCGTCAAGTTAATCGTTTTTTTTCCCCTCTCCCTCCGTCCGTCCGCCAGGCCCAACACCACCCTGCTGGAGCCGGGCAGTCCGGAGGCGTCCTCGGCCGTGGGCACGGTGGAGGACTGGCTGCAGGCCATCGGCATGGAGAGATACTGCGACAACTTCACCGCCGCCGGCTACACCACTCCAGAGGCCGTGGTGCACATGACACAAGAGTGAGTAGGAGGGCGAGAGGGGGGCAGGGAAAACAGAAAAGAGTCGGAACACAGAATAGCGGGCGGATCGAGACGATAGGAGCCTCTCCATCTGTTTATTTCCATGGAGTTCAATTGAAGGTGCTTATTCAGCAGTTTTCCAGTGGAAGGCTGTAAAGTTGGTCATGTGGATCAATGCGGACGTATGTTTGTTTCTAAAAGGCCTTTCTCCCCTCTCTCTCTCTCTCTCTCTCTCTCTCTCTCTCTCTCTCTCTCTCTCTCTCTCTCTCTCTCTCTCTCTCTCTCTCCTCCCTCTTTCAGGGACATGGCTCGCATTGGCATCTCCTCGGCAGCACACCAGAGCAAGATCCTGACCAGCGTCCAGGGAATGCTGTCCCAAATGCAACAGATGCAAGGCAGAATGGTTCCCGTCTGAGCGATTTCAGCAAAGGAAAAAAAACAAAAAAAAAACAAAGGAAAAGGAAGCTCGAGCGACTTCGTTTCTTACGGAAAAAATAAATGAATGACAAAAAAAAAGATTAAATATTAAAAAAAGAGACAAAGAAACTATGAAGAAATAGTTTACCTCATCCATGCACTTTAAATTGGATCTAAAAGAAAAGAAGAAGTTGATGAAGAAGAAAAAAAAGTGGTGAAAATGGCACTTTTTTAAAAAAAGAAATCAGACCTTTACCTTGACCTTTTTTCGTTGTTTTGGAGAATGGGACACTTCTGTCTGCAGCATTTATGGAGAGATGGAGGGATGGCTGGAAAAGTGCTTCCGAGAGGCCAATCTGGAGTGCCTTTAATGGTCTGGAAGGAAAAGTGAGGGTGGGGGAAATCGTACCTTTCTTCCTCTTCTTGGGCAGAGTGTTGTTTCTGGAACTTTCTTTCTGGAATAATCCGCGGAGCAGATTTTTTCGATTTCCTGTGACTCTGTTTATTGTACATGAATTGTTTCTGTGGGACTCGCAGGCTGCCCTGGCCACCATTGTTCTCTCTCAGCTGGATCTGTTTGATATCTGACAGACAAAATGGAGGATCCCGACCGTCGTGTATAAACAGTGAATCACCGAGAGGTTGAGGGTTGGATTCTGAGAAGAGCCGTTGGTGCGGGGAGGGCTTATTTCGAGGAGCTTTTTTGTGTTTTTTGCTCTGTTCTGGCCTTGTTTTTCTCCCAGAACACTGTATTTTGTTGCCCTCAGGACGTTGCTGAGAATGTCTTTGATCTTCCAGAGGAGCCTTCCCTCTCCCCTGTCTTCCCGAAAATGCCCTACACCCCAGATAAACACACAATTTGGATTCTTCCATTCACGTTCCAATCTGAATCAGCCCCCCCCCCCACGCGCGCACACACACACACACCTCTACCCTCACCCCCACCACTGCAGGACCCGGCAACTCTTCCCTCCCTGCGTGTGACGGACAGCGCTTTGCACCATTTGAATTGATTCTGAAGCAAGAATGAAGGAACTCATTGCCAGGATTTATCTGGACAAAAGGATGGGACACGGGGCATGGACTGAGAATCATCAGCGCCGTCATCACCAAGAAAATACACGAGAAAACTCACAGAGGATTATTTAACCCGTCATCAAGGTGAGGATCGATAACGTCTCTGGCTCTGTTAAGACGAAGTGATTTGACATCGTGGATTCAAGCACTTTTTGTTATTGCGCTACGCCTGCTACACCAACTGTGTCCAGCCGTAGAGAGCCGAAAAGATTCATTACACCCCTCCCACCCACGCGCACCCCCAATCAGTGGCCCCTCGGCTCCAGAAGGGGTGTTAATTAACAAGCGGGTCGCGCCACCTCAGGCAGCCAGAGCAGATCAATAGCCACTGGTCTGTGATCAGTCTGCGGGCCCCACGCCGCCGGCATGTTAATGAGAGGAATTAATCAAGGGCTGATTCCCAGTCAGCCGAACGCATCCCAGCAGAGCTCGGGAAAAACGCCTTCCCCGGAAGGTGGAGAAGATCGTTTTTGGCAATACGTCGATATGTTGGTGTTGCACGCGTGTCGGATTTGACGTGTTCCCTCTGTTTGATTGACGCAGACATCCTCTTTTGATTTCCCGAGCAGGGGGGCATTGCTAATGCACCCAAATGAACACATGCTCGCCACTCAATGAGGCCTGGGTTTGGCTTACTCAGCTTTTAAGCCCACTTACATAATTGGTTTAATTTATGTGCCAGCATTGATTTGTTTTATACACTTTGTAGACGGTTAATTAAGTGCTATTAAACCTGGCCCAACTAATGCGGCGTAAACTGCAACGGCTCTACTTTCATGAACTTTTTCATATGCCTTTGTGGTCGCTTGTAGGTGGCATTTGGGAGCTGAGAGAGGTTCAGATTTTAAGTTGAAGTTTATTTTGGGGGGTTTAATAGTGCTGCAATCACCCTTGTGTTCTATAGGATGGCTGGGAATTGTGAAGAAACCAAACAAAAAATGTTTTAAAACTGAAACTAAAAGCATATTAGCTGTCATTTTTGCCCAACTGACCCATTACCATTGTCCATTATCAAACTAGATATTTGTACTTGTCTTAATTCTAATTCTGAAATGAATGTCATATTAATATTTGCTTCAGCAAATTGAATAACCTGGTATTAGGGAAGAGCTGTAAGTACAGTATAAAGCAATTCTGTTTAGGGATAAAATAACAGATAGGAATATCCCCAAACATGGCAACCCTCCCTGTCGTGCATATTGAAAGCTGTAGTGCATATTGAAAGTCCTCACGCAGGATTTATTTCACTTGGCGTCACACCGAAGCGCAGAGCTGTCGGACGTAAACACGCGAGTTCTGCCTTAAAACGCCGCGCTCTCGCCCTGCTCCCGAGCCGCGCCGACCGGGCGGGAGCATGTTTGGCATATCGTGTACACACAACAGCATGTGGCGCGCACAAGTCGATGCTTTGTCGCTGTGAAATCCATATTTTTGCCCCCCGGAGGTCGGCCGCTCTGATGCTCCGGCTCTGGCATTCGATCTTGTTTAGCAGATGAGTCGAATGTTCCGTGAGGGCCGCGTTGTCGGTCAGGACTCGGTGCCAAGCGCAAAATGTTTACGTTCAAAACCACCGTGACTGATGCAGCCTCTCTCTCTCCCCCCCCCCCCCCTCCTCCCCCTCCTCTTTCCCTCAGCTGCTGCTGTCCGTCATCAACAGGATCCCGGCCTCGCTCGCCACGACCCGCAATTCTTCCTCCTCCGTCTTTTGTCTTCCTCCTCCCGCGTCCCCCCCCCTCCCCTCCCTGGGAGCGGCTTCGGATGACAGATCCCGCCCCCGAGCTTCCCGGGGACGTCGCGACACTCCGGCTCGACGCACTGGACGCCGCGCCGCACTGGAATTACTGCGAATGATTTGACAGCATAAAAAAAAAACAAAAACAAAAACAAAAAAAAAAACGACAAAAGAGACAATAAGAAGAATGTAATATAATCTAGAAGCCCCGCTCCAGTGGATGATGTACTTTCATTTTGAAAAGTTTTGAGGGTTTCTGTTTGTTTCTTCCTTTTTCACTGTTCTGTTCAGTTTGCATGTCAAGCAACAAGCGTTTGAATTTGAGCGTGCGAACGTGATGGCGTGGGTGGCCCCGGTGTGTGTGCGCGTGTGCGTGCGTGTGTGCGTGCGAGAGAGAGAGAGAGTGTGTTGTTCGCTGCACTGCGTGAGTGAATCCCTGAAGTACTGTCGGTGACTGCGTCCGTCTCCGTGCCACCGCGGAGACGTATTGTTTTTCGACACACACACGAGAAAAAAAGAGAACCGGTCTTTCTTTTTTTCTTTTTGTCTTTTTTTTTGTTTTGCTTTTTGCTTTCGTGGCGTCCATAAAAGAAAAGAAAAAAAAAAAAACGCCGCGCGGCCCGTCGTGTGAACTCTACTCGGCAACAGCATTCGTCAGACGGCCTTTCCGGAATGCCAACCGTTACTTCTTTTGGTGGGGGGAGGGGGGGGGAGTGGGGGGAGTGGGGAGGGGGGGGGGGGGGGGGGCAGCATCAGCAGCTAGCGGACGGACACACGGAGACACAGCGTGACTGAGAGCCTCCCGCGGACGCCGCTGGGGGGACGGACTCTCCCGGGGTCTCTGGAGACGACGTCGTCCCCCTCCCCTGCGGGGAAGATGAGAGCAGTTACAAACGACACACCTGTACAGAGCGACGGATCGGGGGAGAGAGGAGGGACGTTTAAGAAGGGAAAACTGTCGGTTATTTTGATTTTTTTTTCAGAGCACATCATACAGCTACAGGTTTAACCCAATGGACTATATTCTTTTTTTTTTTTTTCCTTTTTCTCTCTTTTGTTCCTTTAGCTCTTTAAACTATACTTATGTGAATGTTTTTTGGAACTTGTGACGCTTCAAATAATACAAAAACACCTCCGTCCTTAATACAGCCTCTACTGCTCTTTCCTTTTTTGGCAATGCGTCGCTCTTTTGGGTTTTATCCGTCGAAAAAAAAGGACCTGTTTGGAAATATGCAAGACATGTTGGGAAGGAGAAAGGAAACCAGAATGTACTGTAAAATACTTTTTTCCTTTACTTAAATGTTGGACGATTAAAAAAAAAAGCGAAAAAAAAATAACAAAACGCAAGAGTTAATGTTTTGTCATTGTATGCCTTCCGATGCCATATGATCTAGCCATGTAGATCTAACATTCAATCTTTTTTGTACCTTTTTTTTTTGACATGATCATGTTGTTTTTTTTGGCCTTGTTATTTTTTTTTTTTGTCAAGGAGCTCTAGGTACATGTAACTTATGTCATTTATTTATGTCCTTTTATATCTAGTTTGTAAAATAATAGCCTAAAGTGAAGAAAATAAAGGGGTGCCAAAGTGCATTCTTAATAAAGTAGAAACCATACGACGATTTCTACGCCTCTTATTTACATGCACGCACGCACGCACGCACGCACACACACACACACACACACACACACACACGCATACACCAGAATGTGTGTGTCGTGAGCACAATCATCGCTTATTGCTGTCAATGCATCTGCTGAATCGAGCTGATTACTTAACCATCATGCGGTGATGACTCCATTATGTGCCCGCGTATAATGCAAGGACTGTGCCACTGGCGGCGCAGGCCAAGGTACAGTAGCACATCAATCACCTTCTTGGCTTTGTCTTTTGCATTCTGTTCCCGCTGCTCCTCTCTGTGACATGCGAGCAAAGTAAGGAAGCAGCCGGACCGCTGGCAGTGTGTCCCCCGGCGGCACCGGCTCAGCAGATATCATGACTCTGGACTCTGAGACTTGGCCCTCAACTCCTGACAGTCCTTGAAGAAGCGGCACTTGGCCCGGTGCTTATACGTGTGTGTGTGTGTGTGTGTGAGTGCGTGCGTGCGTGTGTGTGTGTGTGTGAATGTGCATGTTTAATCAGAACAACATCTGCTTCCTGCACTCATTTCCAGCAGCGATAAACCGCTGATTGTCCTGAGTCTTTGATAAGGGCCCAGGAGAGTAGAGGGAAGAGGAGGGGGAGGGGTTTCAGGAGGAGGGGGGCAGTTTTAGAAAGGGAGCTCAGGCGAACGTTGAGCCAAATGGCGTTTTACACATTTCCTGAGAAATCGCCAGCACAAGGCCGGCATACATTAAAGCCCTGAAGTTTGTAGCCGGAGATGCTTATCAGCTGCGGAGGGAGAGTGTTCCTCCCTTGCAGATTTTCTGGCAAGCTTGGAAGATTAGCGAGGCCTTAGCCTGTCTGATAAATCTGCCACAAACTCTTCCTATTATTTTCTTGCTTTATATTTTTCGACATTTGCAACTGCTGAATATTGAAAAGAAAATATAACACAAGGGTAACGCATATATTAAGCCTGCATGTTCATGTTCATTTTGTCCCTTCCAACCAGGAAACAGAAATGTAACTGTGAATGTGATGCATGGTCATCTTAGAGGTAACACAGTGGATCCAGTGGATAGTGCCTCACATCTAAGAGGTTGGTGGTTTAAATCCTTGTCTTTCTCTGTGGAGTTTCCAGTACTATCCCAGTGTTTGTGCTGCTAGCATGACTAAGGAGAAGGGGAGGTTGTTGTTTTGAGAGACACAGGCAGACAAGGGGGGGATTTGTGGGGGAATTTTGTGAAGTCAGTCCTGACTGCGAGTGAAAGAAGAAACTCAGACAGGCAGAGTTCTCAAGTGAGGGTCACATGGAAAGGAAAAGCTGAGCGTCTGAGAAACCTGGCAAAAGCAAGCTGAATCATGTTTGAAAGTTCAGCCCGTGGACACGGCTGGAATTATCCCTCCTCCTCGCACTTGACAAAATCAGCACAAGCCTCTCATTTTACCTCGACTTCTCAGAGAGGCAGCCCGAGAAAAAAGCCTCCTTGGAATTTCAGCCCCTGATTGTTCTGACAAGTAGAGATACAGCACAGATTGGGGTGGGGGGGGGTTTGATTCATTACTTGGATGTTTGAAATTCTGGCTTCTTCTACAGCAACAGTGATGATGCCTCACAAACACTAATGTCAGCGCGGCGCTATGGGAGTCACCCCTGTGCTGGGATAGAGATGCAACTGTTGAGCAATCCTAGCACAGGAAAGGCTTTTTGAGGTTTGTTTTTTTTCGTTCAAGATCTTTTTTAAATCAAAACAGGGAACATGCAATTTACATTTTGGTAAAGATACATTGTTAAGATGCATCCTAGTGCAAATCACAATAGAATCATTGTGGTATGATAATCTAAGCATTTTACACAATGAACTTAAAAGAGTAAAAAGAGTAAAAGAGAACTTAAAACAGTTCATGAAAAAAAAATCTCTTGAAACATGTTTTCGTTGAAATTCATATATCAGTCATCTTTGTGTCTGTGTGTTTGCTGCATCACCCTTAAATCTCCTATGAGCATTTATGATTGCATGATGAAGGATGAATCATTGCTGCAGTCGTTTAGAACTGACCTATGGACTTTTTTTTATGATACAGGTATAAGCATTTCCAGCAATAAACCAAAGCTTAAAATTAGGTTCATCTGGTGTATCGCAGGCCGTTATTTGACTTTGTAGGAATACTACAACCATTGACAAAATGAAAAATGCCTGTGTAGAACCCATGTTTGCAAATTCTACTGACCTCCTCAGCTTAACTATAGTGTCACTGACGTTTGCATCATGAAGCAAGGTTTTGACGTAATTGTTTAGACACATCATTTATTTTGTGCTACACTATCCATAGATGTGAATAAATCTGTGGGCTTCTTGAGATCGTCTTCACACTTGTCTCAGCGGTCACATCTCAATTTTTCGTGAACCCTTGCGTGCTTCCTGCCACACAAAGGGGATAAAATGAAGACAGAGTAAAGAGACAACAGTACCGAACCCCCCCCCCCCCCCCCCCCCCCCCCTTCCACACACACACACACACACACACACACACACACACACACACACACACATGCAGACACACACGGCCTTAATACGTTTGCCGGCCAATCTAATTAAGAAACCTTAAGGTGAAGTGGTGGCCCTTCAAACTGGCTTAACCCAGGCTGCTCCATGCTGTTGCTGTGGCCCTTTTCATTGGGTCACTTAGTGTCATAATTCAATTTCCTGATTCAAAAGACAAAACCCCTCCTGGCCTGTCCTCTAAGCCAGTGACAACAGGGCACTGCCCTTCACACTGACATTGTGATTACTTACGTCCTTTGTGGCCCTGTTGTCAAGTGTGCCCCTAAATCCACACTGTATTATAATCCATGATCCGAATCCTTCCCTCTTTATCCCCCGTCTCTTCAACTCAGTTTTCTTCTATAAACTATACAGGTGAGTGGTTGGGGCTTTTTTTGTTGTGATGAAGGACGGTTGAAGAGGAAAAGTGAGTGCCGATGTGGAGGGAAATATCTGACAGCGGGAGGAGGGGGGGGGGGCGGGGGGAGAAAAGGCTGGCAAAGAAAACAACAAGAGCTGAAAGCTTCAGTGGGAAAATGGCCGGCTAGAACCTCTCAAACATCTGAACGTATTGATCGGGCGGCTTCCAGCATAGAGATGACCTTGCGAGGTAGTACTTCTGAGGACTTTTGATGGACAACACATATGCAGCAATACCTGTAACGGATCTAAAAAAAGAAGTGCCTCTATGTCAGAACAAAACAGGGGCAAATTTTGGCAGTGTGACAGAATGTGTCTTAATTTCGCCATGTTTGAAATCTCTCGGTTCACAGTCAAAGACTGTCTGTGTAGCTGTCAAACACAGCTTTGGATCAGCAAACACCAGAGGCATAAACTGCAGCAGACAAACACCCAACAACATGAAAAAGCACTTATGGGAGGAACACCTTCTCTTGGTTGCAATGCAGCCTGGAGGCACCCACCCACCCTCCCAGAGTCTCCTGTGAGTAATGGAAATGAATTGGAGGCAAATAAGAATTTGGAAACTGAACAAACATGGGAAAGCAGCTCTGAGTCGGCGCCGCACTAAAAGGGAGAAAAGGGAGATAAAGGATAGAGCAAGTGAGTGAGGAGTGATGGGTGACAACTTTCGAGACAAAGCTGAGAACGTGTCTGAGTTAAGAATTTGCCTTGGCAGGGGTTTCATGACCATTTATTCAAGGATGCTTGATTATACATGCTGAGGTTGGTGAACCTTTGACTTGTCTTCCAGCTCCAACACAAGTTACATTTATTTTTCTCTGAAACACTCTGACGATTGCTGGAAGAAACAGAACCCACCGAAGAGACACATGGACCTCAGAAGTTGAATTTCATCATCGTCATTAAAATGTTTGTGTTGCTGTGTTTTTCAGAGCAACACTGTGTGTAGTCCTGCTCTTTAGTGAATCCGTGCTGGGAGTCGGACATATCCGGGTGATGGAGGGATTTAAGGCACCATCTGGATGAGATGTCGGCGAGGTTTCCTATGTTTATGAACTCGCTCTTCGACACCTCATAAAACCTAGCTGTTTTCAAATATGTCATGGGCCTGAACATCTGTCTAAAGGTTAGGAGGACAAAATGAAAGACGCTTGCGGCAAAGCCAAACTGCGTGTTGGCCTGAGATGGAAGCGAGCAGGCCGCAGTGCAGCTGCTCGGTCCAGACCCGTGTTGGTGTGTTTTAGCTCAAGGCGCCAAAGCAACAACAAGGAGCGAGTCTTGAAGTGAGCTGTATCTGCTTTGTGTGGGAAACTGTCCCTCTCCAGGGGCATAATCCGCAGTGATTGTTGGTCTGTTGGGAGAACGTGGAGCTTTATCAGCCCCACCAGACTAATCTCACCTCCGGGGCCAAAGTCTGCCCATGGGGGGTCTGTTCCCATGCGAAGGCAGAGGGCAGGCCACTGATGTGACCGCTCAATTGCTCCTTATCCAGATGCTCTGGCCACACTGCTGGGTCCACCTGATAGGCTGACCTTTGACCTGCCTGAGCACACACACACACACACACACAGACACACACACACCAAATCCACACACACATACACAAACATGATAATCTCTAGAGCAAACCACTTCTTCCAGACACTAGGGTCACTTGTCCTGGACTCTTCTCCTCACAAGCTGGGAGGTTAAGGAGAGAAAGTGCATGCGAGAGTGGGTGCTGTGGATTGGCAGCAAAGAAGAAGGTTAACGAAGTCAGGCCCTCCTCTTCCTTCTCCCGTTTTGTGCCCTGATGGAGGTCCAGCGGACTATCAGCTCAAGCAGAAACCTGGTTATCACAGAGAGAGCAATGTTCAAAAATCCCCTTCATATCTGCCCGAGGTACGAGGACGGACAGACCGCCATGTACGTATATTGTAAGACTGAAGAGGGAGAAGTAGAAAGGAGAAATGAGAAGAAATGAAATGAAAGCAGGAGCTGAGAGGAGACAGGCAGGTGATTCAATTCAAACTCTTTGCAATCGCCCCCCAACCCCATTTCTTGAACTTATTTTATTTAAAAAAAAAAAGAAGTTGGAGAGAAGAAGTAAAGAAAGGGGTGTGATGGAGTGAAAAAAGAAAGAAAAGGCTTCTTGTAGCACAACGGCCATCCATCATCTGCTGGTTTGAGCCCAACGGTGAGAAAAAGGACTGTAGATTAAAGGCGACAGAGAGCTCAGGCTTGGGGAATTTCTCTGTTCTGTGCCGTGTTGGCCTTTGGACCGTTGACAGCAGTAAGATCCCTATCGCTGCTCACATGTGGGCCTGGACGCATGAAAGCCACGTCACACACACACACACACACACCACACACACACACACACACACACACACACACACACACACACACACACACACACACACACACACACACACACACAAACACACACACACACACACACACACACACACACACACACGCACACAGACATGTAGATAGTTTCATGTACATGCACACTCGATCCGCACAGTCCTAATCCCCTGTTTTCAGCAGGTTGAGGAATGGAATTAAAATAGCGCCCATGCCAGGGGATCATAGGGCAACATTTTGCGATAAGATCAGGGATGGAGAAATGCCGTATGAAGCAGCTGAGCTCGTCGAGTTCTTTCATACCCGGCAGGTCTGTATCAACATGGGACATGTGTGCATATGTGTGAGTCAAGATAAAACAGTCAAACCAAACATATATTACCAGTAAAATACGACCAATGCAAATCACAATGCGATTACCGCTGCTGACTACGCTACAAGTTATCGTGTTGGAAAACAAAAGATAACACAACATATTCAGAATAATCTACGGAAGAGAGTAAAGAGAAAAACATTAAACGCAACTATGCGGAGAGGTAAATGGATATAATTGAGGCATGACACAGAACAGGGACCAGGCAGTTAACGGTTAAATAAACCAAACTTCAAGGTCAGGACAGTAAGAGCCCAAGTGTTATTTTGGTGGAGCGCAGAACACACGGTGCACAGGTGGGTGCCGACAGATGACAGGTTCGTTCAGTGAGTCTTGGTGGAAAGTTCTAGAGTTGCTCATAAAAATATTAGGATTTGGGCCAGGTTTTTTTTCCCTTTGTGAGTGCGTTTGCCCTCCCACTTTCTTCTTGTGAATTGCATTAATGTCACCCGCATAACATTACAGGTGTCATATGCCAAAAGCTGCCAAACTGCCAGTCAGTGGCCCTTGCTAAAAGTGAGAGCTAGTTTCCTCATGATCTGCTTGTTTCTGCTCTTTGTCCCACCTGCACTCATTCTACTCCGTTGTCGGCTTCTGCCCTGCCTGCGCTCAGCATCAGCATCGAGCAGCATTTCCTTAAAATAAATAAATAAATAAATAAATAACTCTCTGTGCTCTCTTTCTGGGCTCTTTTAGCACCACCACGACAAGACACCTAAAAAAATCCTTCCACCGTATGTTCTCACCTCCTATGAAACAGTGAGTGTTAGCTTTACAGCCACTACTCACCCCTAAGCGCTCACGCTGTGCTTGAGGGAGGCCAGTCTTGGATGACTCATTACCAATAGAGTGTGTCTTGAAATGAAGCCTTAATGTGGGTTCCCCTTTGATTTTATTGGTGTCTGGTTTCCTCCATGCACTCCCGTATCATTTGGCAACCCAGAAGCACGCAGGTATAGTAATCTGTACCTGTTTATGGGATGTTTCCAGTCAATCTCTGCACGCAGATGCAGGGATTGGCTTAAATCTTTAGCGATTGAAACTTAGTCTACACAACTACTGCACTGGAGACAACATTATTCAGTGTGAAGCAGGAGTGTGGGTTTTTCAGAAATAACAAAGCTCAGCATGCAATCTCGGGCCAGTGAAAATTGAGTACTTAATAAAGCTGTGTAATAACCAGGGCTGGTAGCAGACTGGTGTTTCCCTGCATATTTATTTGCAGCTCTTTCATGCAGCCTCTCTCAGCATGCTACCTTACATAATTCAATCTGTGAACCCCATGCTCCACAATCAGGGCTCCTCTTACCCCCTCAAAGTGAGGGATTCGGGGGCCAGTGCGGGCTCTTCACCCATGCACGACCCCATCGACTCCACCGGTTAAATGATTGATACTAGCCTCCGCTAACTAGACTCCTGAGTCCAAAAACAACGAAGACAGACTGGCCAGTTGGCTGCACTGCGTTGGTGTGTGTGTGAGTGAGTGTGTGTATGTGTGTGTGTGCATGTATAAGCAGCCCAGGAGACTCAGTAAAAATATGTGCGCAGGAACGAGGCAGAGTGTGTTTGTGTATATTTGTGAGAAAATGTGCTTGCGGGTATAAAAGTTTAAAATAGCAAACCTTTTGAGTAGTTGAGGTGCGAGTACTGAGGGAGTGTGTGTTTGTGTATTTCTGGTGAGCGTGTGTTTTTTTGCGTAAGGCTTCGCTCGGCGTAGCGTTCTCGCCGTGGTGTTTGCCCCCAAGTCCCAACAGAACATGTACATTGGATGAGCTCTTTGGCGTGGGAATATGCGTATGTGCATTTCTGCATATCAATCTGACCGGCGGGACCACACATCCCGTCCAGACCGAGTCAGTGCCTGGTCATAATAAGGTTACAGCGGAGGCTAATCGAATGAAGCGCTTCGTGCTTCAGTTCATTGGCTGGCCTGCCAACGCTTTAGGAACCCATGATAGTCATACAGTACATTAAGTTGCTATAAAGGGGGAAGAGCAAACACAGACACGCACAAAAACAAAAAGCCTTACCTGGAAATACAAGGTATCATTCCAAGTGGCATTAATGAAAAACTCGACCTAACCTGAAGATATGAAGTTTGCTTATCAGGACACGACCCATACTTTCAGCTCACTTCTGCTGACCCTGAAGTCCTGCACCTATTAATAACCATTATTGCCGTATCCCTACCATCATTACTTCAGGTCAATGGACTGTCTAGGGAGTTTATAGCTAGGCTATCACCATGGAAACCTACGTCTTGCCTTTTATTAATTGGCAATTAAGCTGGCCCGAGAAACCTTTCTTGACAAATCATGGAGGGCCAACATTTGCTCCATCCCCCATGCTCCACCTCAGGGGCATTTGTGATATTTCTCAAAGAATAGAAGTCTCACCCATGGCAGGCTGGTGAGGTGTGATGTCGAGGTGTGGATTCCAGTGAGGATTGAAAATATTTAACATCGAGAGAGAAAAGAAACACGGGAGACGGAGGTAAAAGCGCAACCATGCCCCCCTCCCCACACACACATGCACACAGACGCATGGTGCACATCAGACACAGCTGTGAGATACTTGGTCACAGTGGAGAGATGAACTACTAGATGATGGCGCTAATTAATGGCAGTCAAAAACAGCATCACGCTGCTTGTACTTTAAACAGACGTGCACACACATACACACAGACATACACGTATAAATACTCAATAACATAAAGCTTATATTTTTGTAAATAGGCAGCAAACCAGGCAAGTGCAAAAACACAACATTTACACACTCCTGAGCATCTGAGCAAGAGAAACCTTTTTCTTTATCCTTGCTGTCAGGCCAGACTGGTTAGATATATATGTGTGTGTATACACTGGGATCATTTTTGTTTTTTTCTAGGATTACAATGACTTTGACCAACTTCACCTCATTACATGCACAATGACACCATGACCAGCAGGAGACAGACACAGGAAGGACTTTGTGCATTCAAATGAGGGGACATTGTGCAGACGTCACTTGGTAGCTTGCAAGAGAAACAAATTATGCTGTGGGAAAACAGAAATGTGGAACATATAGAATTAGTAAATTATTTCCAAGTGATTGATAAAGTCTTAAGCACATTGTGCCTTTGTTCAAGAGTTGACAGAAGTCTACATAGCTAATCTTGAGCTTATTATTCACTCCCACCTTTCACTGTATTTTTGTGATGATACGCTGAAGGCTTCAGGTGCAGCAAAAAGTGTGACAGGCACATGGTGAGCAGTGGTGTGAGGTCCTGGTGATTTTCAGGTTTTCACATCAGTTGAAGGAGTGGGTAGTTGCACTGTGGTTCAAGAGCAGCCTGTGACCCCCAGGGTGTTGAAACACTGTCAGAAAGCACATTGGCCGGATTTGAGTAAAACAAATATGTTTTCTTTAGTTGTCAAAAACTTGATGTTTGAGCATTTTTCATCTAGCGAGCACACATGTACTCTTAAATCGATCAGTGTGATGAATTTTGTACTTTTTTCTTTTTCTTTGCCTTTTATTTCCCTTCACCTCCATCATCTACAGTGATCGAGTCCCCCCCCCCCACCTCTGCTTATTCTCTCTCCAGTCTAAATAGAGTGTCTGAGGGGGTAACTCAGGACTTGAAACAGAGGAGATTAACGTGTCCTTTGGGGACAGGAGTGAGCCAAGGGACAAAGAGAGGAAGAAAGTGTGCTCACTGTGTGGAATTCAGTTCACTTAAAAATAGACCCCTGGCTTTTCTCTCAGCATTTTTAGGTGACGGGCTCAACAGCTCTGTGATTTAAGAATCCCAAAGAACCCAGTTTCATCATTTGGCTAGAGCATGCTATCAAGACCATTTTTTTTCCCTGTTTTTAATTTATTTCATTGATTTGACATTTTATTTGTTTACTTTGTATTCAGTTGGAATTAGCAACTTGACACATTACACTGAGAAGAGTCCAGCTGTCATAACATTTAACTAACGGTGTCATCCAAGACTGGCCTCCTACAGATGATATATAAAGAAGCTAATGTTGGTAAATGATTGGATAAATGGTTGTCTGCTGATAATATAGCAGCTGATTTCACCTGTATAGTTATCTATGAGTTATTTCTCCATCTCGACAGATCCCATGGCAAACATTTCAAAGCCAACTGTATTTTCTGGGTGGATAGAGTTAACAAAAAGACATATAATTTGTAAACCACCCGAGCATTAACCTGGTCTGATGGTCTAATCCTAAAACACACACACACAGTCCATAGACACACAGCCATGACATCAGCGTGGTCATATTTCACTCCTCACATACTCATTGACACCATCACACTTAGAGGCTAAGCTGCCGCACATAATGACACTTTCCTGTGGCGTTAAAATGGAACTTCAGTGGGACTGGAGGGGGCGGAGGGTGAGCCGGTTACCTCCGAGCCAAGCACTCGCAGCCATCTGAGGAAATCAAACAGGCGGCCTGACAGACAATCCTCCAATTTATTTGGCTCACAGCGTGCTACCGGCGGAAGGCAAAGCTAAAATGGAAACTCAGTAACTGACCTTTAATGTAATACGGTGCCAATGGCTCACCAAAGAAAGCCTCTGGAGCAGCGGCCGCTGTGTGACTGTGTGTGTGTGTGTGTGTGTGTGATGAGTTATGACCAGCTCTCATGTCGGCATTTGGGAAGTTGAAAGCCAAAGCCAGGTGGATTAGGACAACTTGCCTTCTGTGAGAATGCTCAAAGTGAGTTTAAGAAACTGTGTGTGTGTGTCAGAGAGAGCGAGAGAGAGAGAGAGAGAGAGAGAGAGAGAGCATAAAAACACTGCCTGAAACAAAACCAAGATTAAGAAGGCAAAGTGCAGAGAAAAAAAAAGTGTGAAATGTCATATTGAGAAAAATTACCCTATAAAGATTTTAACAATGGCTACATGAGCCGGGGCTGGTTTGAGGCACTAAACTCGCAGATGCACACTTCCTCCGGTCCTTCCTCTGCAGGTCACGACCCCTCTAACCTCCAAAACAGGTGCGTCAGCAAGGACCTACAGAGTCCCTTTGTGTGGTGGAAACAAATGATACACTCCTCCAATTGCAGAAACAGGGAGAGCAGGTTAATAGCAGTGGAGTGGAAAAGTGGTTGCAGAAAGAAAGATTAGAGGTAAGATGGAAAGAAAATATAGCGAGGACTCTCTAAATGGACCTCTCCTGCTGTTTTCCATAATGTAAAAGGTGGCTCCACGATTTCAGTCAAAATGCTTCATTGCCGCAAAAATGGTTCTGAAATCCCACATAATCCATTTAATTTCTAACTGGCCCTTTATACATCCCCTTAAGTCTTATTCTACAACACAATAAGTGCATTAGTATGGTAACAAAGTCATTGCTAATTGACCAAAACAGCGGAAAATCTCGGATAAAAGCAGCATCACATTAAAAGCAGATTGAACAAATGTTTCTGTGATCTGAGTGCACCCTCTCAGCATCGTCAGCTCCTTCTAATGTTGTATCAGTGAGCTGAGGCAAATGACTGTAGCTGGAGAGCCACTCAGTCACATGCGATGGCTTTACAGCCACGGTTTCACAACAGCCAAGCTTAGTTGGACCGGTTATGAGGATAGCCGGGTCGGTAGCTAATGGGCCAGTGTTTGTGGATTAGTAATGTTGCCTTAAGAATCACACAGCTCCATTAAAGTCCAAGTCTGTTAATGTTGATATGATGCACGGCGCTGCCTCCCTCAAACATCAGCCCAGTCATGTTCAGTATCACCTGCTTAAAGACAATGCTCAAGATCTGGAGCCATTTAGCCACTGCAAACATTTGACGGATCACATATGTCACAGTCTATAAAATGACTGTATTTGTGCGTTATCAATCTAAAGGATAACAAACAAGGGAGAAGAGCAATCCAGTACTCATTAAATATTCATTAATCGATTTCAGAGATGCAGAATGCAAGTGAGTAACAGCAATGGAAAGAGTTGGGAGACAAAGAAAAAAACAAAAAATATACAGTGGCGGACAGCATTAGCGCATGCTCTCCTCAAACATTGATCCCTTTTATTTGAGATTCTCAATTCCTCTTCAAATTAAATCCATCAGAACACTTTATGTAAGAGATGATAAGTACTTTATTCATGCCGGAAGATAAATCATTCAATCTATTATGGTGCTTATTCAAATCACGTGAAAAACAACACAAGGAATCGGGCACTTTTGTTTAACAATTACCAGTGTCCTCTGCCCAACTTCAAGTCTTTGCCGCAATCCAGGGGTTCTACTTTTGTTACATGCCATTACATCAGTTTCTCCCCTTTCAGAGGAGACACTCCACTTTCGTCGTGACAGCAAGAGAAAAATAAAAGGCGCTCCAGTCATTGCTCGTTCCCTCCTTTTGCCTTTCGAGCGATGAATAGAATTTACTTATTCATCTGTTTATCCGTTGTGAGCGACACATGAATGCATTCATCAAAGCCACCCTAATCCTGTGTTTTGCTCACATGTGTTTTTGTAAGCGCGAGTGATGTTGCATCGGTAAACATTATTATCCTGGGACGAGGTGTAAAATGACAGCTGAGAGAGGGAGAGAGAGAGAGAGAGGGGGAGAGAGAGAGAGAGAGAGAGAGAGAGAGAGATGAGGGAGCTGCTTAGGGGAGATATCATTTGTGTCAGTCGAAGTGAACACCTATCGATTTACATCCAGCGCTGCTCAGCGCGCCACACCGAGGCCTCATGCATTATTCACGCGGGACCCATGAAAGGGCCATAAATACAGCCGCTGTGCTCGTCGCGCTCGCCGTCGCGGAGCGCCGCTGGTTAGCAGAGAGCGCGGGGGAGGCGTGGGGAGGGAGCGGGGGCGACGCGAAGACGGCGACGATACGAAGTTGCACGGTGAGCCCGTACGCGCTCAGAGCCGGCGCAGACGCATTCCCGTGCCGGTGGGATCTGTCCTCTAATAGACGCGCGCCCGCAGGGGGTCCGCAACGGCCGCCTGACATCTTTGCGCTCGGGGCTGTAACCGGATTCGCAGAGGCCTTCGTCGGCCCGGGACGGGGGCGGCTTTGACGGGGGCGCAGGATTTACATCCCGGCTCTCTGCCGTAAAACAGCCCCTCGCCTTTCATTCCCTCCAGCACATATTTATAGTCTGGAGGGGAAAGGGTGCCTGAGTTACGGGCTTTGTTTGGGACAGAAGAAAAATAAAAAAAATGCTATACAGCCGCGGCATGTCAGAGATGTCAAGGGGGATTGTCTGCCTCGCATGTGCGGTGAATTTAGAGGGGAGTGACCGCGGGGAGAGGTGGTCGTGGCGCGGCACAGAGTGTGTGTGCTTTTGCCGCGGATGCTGTAGCACGTGTGTGGTTTTGATCAAAACGTCATTACATCCAATTAGATCGCCGAATAAATCAAGCGAATGCGAGGCGTGTGCGCGGCTCTAAATCAAACGCCGGAGCTGAAAATCATCAACAACTTGACTGGAGAGGGAAAAGCAGAGGATGGAGTTACCGAAAGCAGGAGGGAGGCTACTCCTTCACTCCTGAAAAAGAGCAAAGTGCGAGGAGAGGACTCTCCTCTCAGCACAATACACACTCTGTTTGCCTCTGTCCTGGTGGATCGGGTGCTGTCTAATGACTTGAAATACACACTGCTTCATTTGTCAGAAGAGCGTGTTGCCCTTATACACTTCACTAAATCTTCACACTGCGGAGGTCATCACCTCACCATGGCCATCTCTCTCCCGTCATCTATCTCCTCGTGCTCGGCGACTCCCCCACCCAAACTCCTATACACCCCCCCACTGCCATGGATTGCACTTCTTCACGCACACGTACACACACGCACAAAGTAGAACAAACCTTCATTTCAGCCCGGCTCCCCTCCACCGTAAAGCACCAAATGACTGCTCCGTCCTTGAACGTAAACGTATTAGGGAGACAGACGAGGCGTAGGAGGAGGAGGCGTAGGAGGAGGAGGAGGAGAGAGAAAGCAGGAGAAGCAAAACAAGGTAAAAGAAAGGGCTTTTTCATACTGACAGTCAGCTTAATGAAAAAGCAGTTAGGGCTCGTATATCTCCTGGCCCCAAGGTTCAGCCTCCCCTGTCTCTCTCTCCTGCTCTGAGAAGATGCAAGCTGCGCCGTGTCAGAGCGGGCCAAACTGAGCCGCGCCGGCTCAGGCCAGGCTGGCCGGGGTCAGCCAGGCCGGGGCAGGGTCCTGTCAGGGTAATGAGAGCCAAGCCAGGCTGAGGGAGAGAGGGAGAGAGGGAGGGAGGGATGGGGATCTGGTGGGGATTCGGGGAAAGCACGGTCCGCCTTGAGCGCAGCACACTCGGGCACATCAATCCACCCCGGCAGACAGGAAGGATGGGACATCAGTCACCGGAGCTGCAAACCGCAGAGTGCGCCACATCGGACACACACTTACACACATCCAGGAGCGTGTACACTTGCACGAAAAAAAACTGCCTTCCTCCTCCTTTCTGGCTCTGCAGCTTCAGATCCCTGCCTCCCTCCCTCGAACACGCAGCCCTTCCTGTAACTGATGCAGTGCGGAGGAGAGCTCGGAATCTCTAATTAGCAGCTAATGAATACATCAAGGAGGTCACTTGCAGCGAACCGCACAAACAAGTTCCGGACCATTTTAATTTAATAGTACTACAGCTCTGGCCTGACTGGGATATGTTTTTTCGGCGTGATGAATGAAGCAGGTGATGTTTGGACTATACGTGGCTGTCATGACGGCGCGCATGTGACGAGCTGCAGATGAACTGGGCCAAGGGTATCAGCTACAGTCAGATGAAAAGCCATCCTGTACACAAGGGACCCTCTATCCACAGAAGAGCACGCTCGTTTCTAGGCCAAGGAAGTTGTTGGTGTGTGCAAGGCAGACTCGGAGAGAGCTTTAGCGTGCGAGCAGGAAGTCGGGGCGAGAGGGTTCAGTCAATGAAGTGGATGTTTGTCTGTGGGTGGGTAAGGTCTTGATGTGAGGTTCAGGGGAGGGGGATTTGGTTCATGCAAGAGCCAGTCAAACTATTAATGAAGTATGTCTGAATGTACAATACGTCTCTTTGGCCTTGAAACTCCAAGGCTTCAATCCTTCACACCGATGCAGGATGTGTCAAGGAGTTTGGAGGCATCCTTGGATCGTTAGGGTAAATAAAAAATGCAAAGGCTGCGAGGAGAGGGGGGAGAGATGTAATCTGAAGCTTTTTTCTTTCGGCGGCCTTGAATACGCCTCTATATAAAGCACAGCACTCGCAGGCAACAATGAAGAGGAGTGGAGTGGACGGCAGCAGACAGGTACGCCCGGAATGCTCTGAGAAATAAACTCTGTAAACGATCTCCGGCTCTTTTATTCCCAACATCTCACGTTCCCATTCTTTCTTTTGCTTTCTCTCACGGGTCATGGTACCCAAATTACAAAACCATTTTCTTGACTTGCCTCGAGTGGAATCCACTCATGCAGATAGTTTTGAATTCATTTGGCCCGGCTGAGAGATATCTATCTCTACTTTGGCTGTAGTGCAGTGGGAGTGGGTGAAGCTTCATTTGTGATGCCCACAGCGTTGAAACTTTAAAAAACTTTAGACTTTCAAAACTTCCACAACTTATGTCCCCAAATCTCACTAAAGAGGTCCCGTCAACGTGTCAGGATTTCTGGACAAACACAGGCAGTAAAGTTTGTGTTTGGTTATTTCCTACTTCACAGAGAGATTTCCTCTTTCTCTCTCCCGGAGCTGCCAGTGGAACGCACCCATGTTTATTTGGATGGAATAACCCAAAGATACAGCCTCTGCCCTTTGTTGAGGTCTCTTAAATGTGCTGGCAGGAGACTGTCCTCCCAAGAAATAACAGGGTTTCTTGCAAACGGCCCAAAACATTTTATGTTCAAGTGAATGATGTCGACCGGAGGTGAGATGAGAACAATAGTTGAAAAAGCACAACTTGCACTTCTGCGTCCAAGTCTTTTCACCCTGCACACAGTTTGTCCATAGTCTTCCCTGACATAGTTCAAGTTCAAGCCTTAATCTATGACACGGAGTACAAACCCAGGCTGCTGTTGTCCGGATGGCCAGCTCATAAAACTCATTGGTGTCATGATTTGGAAGATACTGTCTGTTTCAGCTCCAAACAAATGACAGGGTTCAGAGAGCCTTGTTACTCCAGATAATCCAAAAACAACCTGTCAGCATTTTGTCGACAGCAATAAAGAACAAACTCACGCTGGACGGGATAAATGGAGAGAGACGATATGGGTTTTCCTCCTCGCTTCTCTGTCTCTTCTCTCTCCACTCTGCCTCTCTTTAGCTCTGTTTATGCACGGGGAATGTCAGCAATGGGTTTTCCATGCGGACTCCTGCGTAGCAGCCCCGTTTAATAAACACTGAGTTTCAGACTCGGCCCTTTGCCCCATATGCGAGTTATGAAAACGCAGAAGTGTAATAAATGTAAGTGCACAATAATAAACATTGAGTACATATGTGGGTTATTGCTCCGCTCCCGACCCTGAAACCTGAATGTGTGATAAGACGCCATGAATTTCTCTGGCCTGACATAAAACATCGCACTGACTCAGTATTTACCCTGCTGTGGAATGCCAGATACATGGAGCCTCTCTCTCTCTCTCTCTCTCTCTCTCTCTCTCTCTCTCTCTCTCTCTCTCTCTCTCTCTCTCTCTCTCTCTCTCTCTCTCTCTCTCTCTCTCTCTCTCTCTCTCTCTCTCTCTCTCTCTCTCTCTCTCTCTCTCTCTCTCTCTCTCTCTCTCTCTCTCTCTCTCTCTCTCTCTCTCTCTCACTCTCTCTCCCTCTCTCTCAGAGGCCGAGCTGCAGTGGATATCGGATGACCGCCATCTCACACCGGCAGACAGACACACACACACACACCTCAATGAGAGCCATTAAATACATCGCCATTTTATTTATAATCTTTACAAGGCTGTTAAACTGAGGACAAGGTGTCTGGCCACGTCTGTGTACATGTGGCTGTGTTTCTCCTGCTCTGCACTGTGACTTCTCTTCCTCCTCTGGAAATATTTCCTCCCCACTATTATCTTTATCTCTCTGCCTCTCTGTGTTCTATTGTCTCTACATCAGCTCGCCTGTGAGCCGACCTTCAGAACAAACTGTATGTACTTTTTCACTGGTGCCAGGATTGATAACTGGATTAGGGGCTCAGTAATAAGTACACAATGGTCTCCTTTGATAAGAGCAACACAGTCAGAATGGGAGGCTGACAGGGGAAACTGTGCCTCATAGAAACCACTGTGGATTACTAAATAAAAGAGCCATAAAACACAGCCCTTTGGCTGCAGCGGAGGGAAGCTTATGCTAACACACAGCGGTAATGATTTTAATATCTGCATTTAGAGCAAAAGACCACACGCTGTAAATTTCAATTGCACCTAGATACACCCCCCTCCAATACCCTGTGACTCCCTCCTCTCTGTCTGCCTTGCTCTGCCTTCCATCACCTCCCTTTTGGGTTTTTTTTTCCTTTTACGTTCGAAGAGGAAAAAAAAACAAAAAAAAAACATGCAGAATCAGCTCCTGTGTTTCCCTTCATTTGCACAGGAGCAGATCATTTTCTTTTTGCATCCCTCTTTGGAGCTAAAATTGGATTTCATAGGAGTGCAGTCAGGAATCTGACCTTTCCTGCACTGGATCTTTTCTATAACCCTCGGCTGCATAAAGTCTGAAATACAATTTTGAGTCTCTGTGCTAATGTGATGGGACCTCTCCTTTTTTTTCATCTCTAAGCAGAAGCAGACCTGGGAAAATGAATGTGTAATTCTTGAACGTATTAAAATAAATCTTTTGAATTTTGGGTCCAATTTGGAGACCAGTTCCAGCACGTCACAGAGAATGCATTTCAGGCCAGATTCTTCCTTCCAGAGCATGATAAGAAGTGAAATCTCAAAAGTAAGGGCAGTCTCTCTTTGAGTTTGCATCTGTTCCTTGGACCAGTGTCTGCATCAACGTTCTTCATATCCACCAGTGGAAAGATTTCAGTGTTAGGTTCCATTACCGGTCAAACTAACAATTAGCACGGCGATGTGGTTCATCTGTCTGTTGACATTTTTATGATTCATTGTGCACATCTGCACACTATCTGGAAATTATACACTGCATTCAATACAGTAAATCACTCCATGCAGATGTTATTTTATACATTATCTCACTCCAATTAGTGCCATGTTATATCTCAAAATTGTGTAGCATGCTCTTTGAAGGGATTGCATAGACCCATAGCCACTTACGTCATTATGTAAACCTCTGTTATAATTTGTCTGAATATTTGTCTTGATGGATTGCATTAACATACTTTTTACACACTGACCTTTGCACATTTCCTTACCTGTTTTCCTTCATTACAGTGACACATTTTCATATACATGTATGGACATTGTTTTAGACATAATATTTCTTCTGTGCTGGCCTGCAGTACTTACTTGGCCCAACACAGCCAAGAATTAAGTTTCTGTATTCAACAGAGATTATAAATTAGTCAGAAATATTCACATGACAGCGCGGCTCCTCCTTAAAGTCACATTTTATTTTTCTGTGACTGTGACATTGTCCTCCCGTTCGTGTTGTCTTCTGATGCAACCACTCATGCACATGCAAACTCACTCTCTCTCTCTCTCTCACGCACACACACACACGCGCGCGCACACACACACACACACACACACACACACACACACACACACACCCAGATAGAGGAACACATAATCATGTACAGAGCATGGCAGTCCTCTGGCTATATCTGTCAGTAGTGGTTTATAGTGGGAGCCAGCCACTTCATTAGTGGACAGCTGCTGCTGCTGCAACTCCTTCCATACCTTCACTTCCTCCATCTCTCCATCGACTCCTTCTCTCAGCTGCCCTCACCCTGAACCTGTCCTGAGGGGGAAGATGGGGAATGAGGGAGCAATGAGAGAGGGAGGAAAGAAGAGACGAGAAGAGAAGAGGAGAGACGAGGGGGAGCGAGGGGAGTTTCAACTCTGCATAGTTATATTGTTACACTAGTATCATGAGAGGGGGAGTGCATGTGTGTGTATGCGGGGGGCGGGTCGCTTTTTATCTGTGTGGGTGAAGCTCTATTGAAGTATGATGATAACCTATCTGTTCTCTGTGCGCATTTCATGTACTCTGATCATGGTGCAAGTTCAAGGAGTCAGACTGAGTCTTGTCACTGGGCTGTCACTCATATCACGCACACACATGCACACAAAAGAAAGGACAGAGGCAGGAGCTGCCAGCATCTGAGAGATGCTTGCAGAAAGAGAGAAATAAACATGAGCGCTCTGATATGAAACATTATATCAGCCAAGTATCGTGTTTTCAGCTACATCCATCTGACAAAACACTTATCTGTCCCATCTCGCGTATCTTTTTCGCCACTGGAATGAATCCAAGCTGTTCTGCTCTGAGAGCCTTTCACCAAAATCCTCCCCCGAAGGGCCGGCATCAATCCCAGCTCCTCTTTCATGTCTAATCGACTTTTACAAGCCCTGTCCCTCATAGGCCTACTTTTACAACCGCCGCTCCTGATTGGCCAGATGACTGAGTGTCGCCGAGTGGCACAGGTGCAAAGCATTACTCCTCTAATAAGAGCCAATTACAAACAGGTGTGTCAGCAGCGCAGGCAGGAAAGGTGACTTTGCGGAGAGGAAGCGAGCAGCCTCTGTGGCGAGGCAGGGGAATCGTTACACGACTGAACACTCGGGGGGCGTCTCATGAAGCCAACCGGCTCGTTTTAATAAGTTCTACTCTTTTCAGTTTTACAAAGCGGGGCTGGGCGGACGCCAGATCAATTACGACTGTAACTTCTGCTTCCATTCAAGTGTGGTCAGGGCAAATTTAGGGTGTATGAGTCAGTGTGCTGACTCAATATCAGGGAAGTCACCGATCACGTCTTTCATTTACAGAAAGCTTTTGTGGCCCTTGGCTGTTGTTTCTAATGCAGTTAGTGTTGCAGTGTTTGAATTTTTGACTTCATGTGGTCTGTGACTGGCACCAGAACAAATCTCAGCAACAGCTTAGCTGCTGCCTAATAAGCTGCGTCTGGCCTTCTTTTATTTCAGCTGGTAATGCTTCATTATTTTTGATTTGTTGCTTTATTATTAGAAATGCTTTTTATCATTCCAAGTGTTGGGGAAGTTCACTTTATGCATTTTTTTATTTTTATATTTTATATTTTATTTTTCAGTTTTATAGTTTAGCTAGTGTTGTGTAAAGCATCAATAAAAATGCATCTAGTTTGCATTCCAATGCTCTGCACTGACTGACAGTTGTAGCACTGGATTTACCAAAATCAAAGTAAAATCATCAAGAGAAAACGCTTGTCATCTGAATTTCCTAAGTTAAAAAAGTCAGGAAATGTATTATTGCATTATTGCAATATTAACTGTTTCCACTCAGGAATGTGTGCCAGGAAACATACTGATTTACCTACAGTGGAGCCAGTGCCCTGCTTTGCAGCCTAATCTCACCGCATTTGTTCCTTTTCAGTAAGTGCTGCAGGAGCGTGAGCCTCCCATCAGAGGTATTACACCGCTAGTGAAAACTGACTGGGAGGCTGCATCTCGGGCTTTCCTGCTTTGGCTTTAATGCTTTTATTTATGAAACTGCAATATCAGTTCAACTGTACCAGAGTCGTCAAGGACACAATGTATGCTCCTGGCAGTTTGTGTTACTTCTGATTTGACACTGCATTCCCGGTGCCTGCTTCTGAAATGTTGGAGCCTGTCACTTTATCACTAAGCTGGAGCACAAGCAGCTTTCGTCAGTGGATCTCTCTTACCCTCCAGTGTGAATTAGAAAATCTGCCCCAACATATTTATTGGCCAAAAAGCAATTTTGAAAGATTAGGGAGGCTAAAGGTTTCACTTAACAAGCACATGTCCCGAGTGACAGACATAGTTGAGTATTTGAGAAAATGAACTGAGTCAAAATCACCAATTAATGCTACACAAAATGAACAAATGAGAGTTTTAACTGAATGACCTGCGCTAAAATGAGACTCCTGTGCATTGCCCAAGACAGCTTGTCCTCTGTAAACATGTCTCTACATTTAACTGTCAGTCACATGGAGATAGCAACCAAAACCCCTGCATTGTGGAAACACTGAACTTTATGTTGGTACAACATGCACAACAAGCGATTCTGTGGTCAAGAGTGGTCATTGGTTGTGTTTCTCATTGGTCTATGTTTTGACTTTGTCAGCAAAAAAAAAATAAAAAGGCAATTAGTGGACAAGATATTCATTATATATATGTCCTGGTCACCTCCAACTGTTGACTTGATCCAGAACACATTAGCATTATCTATACAGTCTATACTGGACTAGATTGTGGTGCTGCTTGCAAGCTTGAACAGCTTTTGCAAACTGTTCATAGAAGCACTCTCAGCCTGAAATGAAAGGAAGAAAAGTATTCATTTTAATTTTGGAGAGAATTCAGATAGAAAGACTTCTAATAAACATGACTAGATGATCCAGACCTACAAAGTGTGTCCACATCTCTCAACTTAATCAGTTCAAGAGTACACCAATCCATTATGTTCCAAATGAATGTGAGTTGTTTTTTTCTTTTTTTCGTCTTTTACTGTGTATCCATCAGGTGACAAGCGGCTCAGTAAGTACAACATCCCTGTCAGATTGTTGGGATAATGCAGTAATCAGGACAAGGTGTTAACTGGCACTTTTGCAGCATGTAAACATCGGGAGAGGGGAAGACATAAACAATGATCTGTGTTTTGGCAGAGCACAGAAAAATCCAATTCGCCTTGGTTGGAGGCAGATTTAAATGTCAAGTAAAAATGTAATTCAGCTTAACTTGACACTGTCCAGATGCAATGCACGATATGTGCCGGAGAGCGGGGAGGCTAATTCTCAGGAAGGAAGTGTTCTGCATCAGGAACAAGGGCCCAGTCAATACACATATGTGAAGGCAATAGATTAGAGTTTAACGCTTGTAATGCAGACAGAGAACAGTGCACATGCACGCACACACACACACACACACACACACACACACACACACACTCTCCCAGATTGAATTGTGCAGATGTGTTCGTTCGTGTTGCAAACATGAGCCGCCAACATTTTCAAGCATTTTTTCTGGCACATTACTTTTAGCCAAAAATCGAAATAAGATGTTGTATATCATCATGTACCTGGTCTCTATTAATCAAACACATTTTAAAAAATGTTCAGGTTTTGCCAGCTTTGATACCTGAAAACATGTTAAGGCAAGTTTAAAATGACAAAAGAACACAGGTGCAGTGTTGATAACTGCTCTTCAGCACGTTGAACCACAGGTGGCATGGAGTGAGAAAATGAGACAAAGATTTAGACGCGATTCATTGTACACTGTAAACAGTAACTTCGGTCCATGCATAAAGGCAGCATTGTTGAGACGACGCTGTCTGCCAATACTTCATAATAAGAAACCCAACAGGCATTTCATCAACAAAAGTGGGGACAGGAACCTGAACGACTTGTTCCCGTCTGCCACGACAGTCTCAGGTCTGAACATCAGACATAGCATAAAGGCAATAGCATAACTACGCTAGCACACGCACCGAGTTCCTCGAGCCCCTCTCGCTTCATTTCGCTGCGGCCGTGCAGTTGGAAGGTTGAAAGGGTTTAGTGCCATTTGTTACGGTCAAATATTTGACTTCCTTTTGATTTGTATAACGTTTCTTTGAAGTGAGTCACTGATTTCTGAAAACATAAACTCGACTGTTGCTTAATTGGTGAGGTGCGATACTGTAATTTATTACGCAGCAGATGGTAAATAGTTTCCCTGCTCCAGTCTTTCAGCAAAGCTCACGGAATCAAACAAACAAGTGAGTGACTCATTGGCTGACTAAGGCCTGCGGCTGTGTGAGGCATAAGCGGTTTTACAAGATTGATTAATTCTAATTCCTTCACCGTGATCCGGCTGGCTTTTAACTCAGGTTTTACAGCAGGTCCCTACAATAGTGAATGATGTGAAAATAAAAGCAACGGAGGTGTGTGCATGCGTATATGTGTGTGTGTGTGTGTGCCTGCTGCTGTTTGTAAGGCCAGAGGACGACGGTATGCTTTACAACAAGAGCATGCCAGAAACTTGTATAAACAGAGCAGCAGCCACAATGGTTCCCCAGCCAAACACTGGGTTTCTCATCAACCTCAGCTAACCACACACAAACACGAGTGGGCAAACACACAAACAAACACCCGGGGACAGGGGGACGAAGTGAGAACGCAACGCAAACGGTCGCATAAGAGCATAAAAATACGTACACGGCCAGATAAAAAAAGATAGCGAGAAAAAAAAAAAGGACAAAATAGTCATGCTCCAGCGAACTGACCTTGTGGCTCACATCCCATTACGTTACAACTATGTGAGACTGAGCAGAAGCCAAGCAAATCACTGTCAGAGTGAATCCAAACTAAACATGAAACCACATCTCCCTCTCTAACCTTCTGCATCCGAAAGAAACACACACACAAACACATATGCATCCAAATGTCATATTGATTTTGACAAAGTGGACCACGAAGACCGCAACGCTAACAGGCGAGAGCAGGTCCTGCGCAGACGAGGGCTCTGATTGAGAGATGGAGGGCCATCTCACATGGGAGCGGTAAAGTATGAGGATGGAGGGAGGGAGGGAGGATGGAGAAGAGGAGTCGTTTGGGGGAGATCCATCAGAGTTTCCAGGGACGGGAGTGAGGAGCGGGGAGTTGGAGGCGGGCCATCCTCCACCTTGATTCGCATCCAACGGCGTCCTGGCTGGGAGATCAGGGCGAAAAGTGAGGTTGGAGGCGTACAGGCACGCAAGCAGGCCTGAGTGTGCACTGGCTGGTGCAGTGGGGGGGTGGAGGGTCCTGTGGTCTGGAGGTAGCGACGAAGTGAGGATAGTTCAGAGAGGGCCTGCGTCCTACACTGTTAACTTTTACTGTCCTGGGGTCTGGGGAGAACAGTTGGCAAGTCTCTGTTTACACAAGTGTGTCTGGGGGTTGTGTGTGTGCACACACAAGGTGTGCGACTTGACTCTGAACTTTTCCCTGAGATTTTCTTCGACGTCCTTTTTAAAGCATTAAAAAAAAAAAAACCTGCATAAAAGTCAGACAACCATTACAGTTTATTACATTTTCACGCTTGTTTTCACAGTTTTAGCATTCAACATTAACTCTCATTATGATTAATTGCACACAGAGAAATAACTGCTGTCTGAAAGCCAGAGATTCAAATGTCAAACTTTAGCCCAGCACTAGATCATCTTAACCACGTTATAAAACTCAAATGTGTAAGAGAAAATATAAAACCTAATAAATGACCTAATAAACACATAGCAAGTAAATATAACTTTGAGCATGAAAACAACATAACCTCAATATCAAACAAATCACCAGATGCATTTCTGTAATAAATTTCTATTACTAAATTTCTATCTACTCCATGGATGCTGGAGACATTCTCCAACTACGTTCAGGAAGCCAGACTTTATTATAATGAGAACGACACAGAATGTCCACAGTGACATTTTCAAAAATAAAACCCCGTTATAAAACCTCAAAAGCTAGAAGTGGAATGGTCCTGGGCTGGAACAGCGTGAAGCTGCTCCCAGCAGTAATCGCTGGCCACATCTGGTCCACACTCTGTATTCCATCATCAAAAGCATGGTGACGTACTCACTGCCTCGCCTGAAAACAGAGGTCACCTATTTTAAAGGGAGCTAGCGACTTCGTTTGCTCATTAACGTCATGCAAACAATCGTATTATTGTAATGTCGTTACGCTTATCTTGTAGCTTGGGCACTTTTAGGTTTTAAGATTAGTGTGCTTGTGTTTCCTGTGATTCCATGCCAACTTCAGCGATACTGTTGCTCTCTTAGGTGTAAATGGCCCTAAAAATGTCATGTCAGACTCTGAAAAATATACATTTTTACCTTTACGCCCAGTGTATTTTATGGCAGTAAATTTCCAGATATCCATCAGAACAACATGGCAACATGGTGAATCATGCTGTTTGGATATTTATCTGTGTTTGAACGCATCTCTAGGTACTTTGGTTTCCTTCCGCCAACAGGATCAGGCAGATTGGAGACTTTAAATTGCCCCTCTGTGTGAGATGAGAGTGAATGTTGTGTGTGTGTGTGTGTGTGTGTGCTCTCTGTATGTGTGTCCTCTCCAAGGTGTATCCTGCCTTCACCCTCTGAACCCCGTAGACATTGACTGACCCCAGCAACACTGGTGGGTACTAAGTGGGTAAGATAATGGATGCATGGATGGACTGATGGATGGATGAATCAGTGTGTCAATGCCATCAGGTCATTGTCAAAATCCTACTCTCTCTAAATTCGTGTCCCTGTTTGTCAGAACTTTGCAGGGCTGTGGCGTGAACTGGGCGACTACCAAGGCGACTACGTAAGCCTGGCAGCCCCCCCCCCTCCCTCTTGTCTGTCTCCCCATCTTTCTCTCTCAGTTTGAGCAGTGGCAGACCGCTCTCAGAGGAAGTGATGCAGTCCATCTGCGGCGGTCATTAACATGCACAGCGGAGAGCCAGCGTTTGGCAGGGGACACATGAAAACATCTTATGCACCGAATCCTACAGTAGAACCCAGGGGTGCATTATAATGGGGGAAATCTTTTTTTTTTTCTTTTTTTGGGGAGGGGGGGTGGTATGTCTGGAAAGACAACAAAGCTGTGGGAAACATTTTCTGAGACAACCGCAAGACCACTTCATTTTCCTCTGGTTAGTTTCAGCAATCTGGGCTGGAATCAAATCATTCACGAAGCATAATTCCCCCAATGTCTTCTCTTTGTCTGTGGAAGTAAGTGGCCCAGTGTTTACTTGTCCCTTTTTCTCCGCCTCCCCCAGTGGTCCATCTAAACTCTGCAACAGATGTACTCGGCTTGACTTTTTGGTTCGGTAGCACGACGTCACTGGCCCGCAATAAAACGCCCCCCAGATTTTTTAACGCCGTCTGACCGCAGCCAGATCGAGTGACATGAGGTTGATGGACGCTTTACCATGACACATACAGGGCGGCTCCTGTAATCTCACTTGGCGGATTGGATCTTGTCAGACGCTCCTGGAAACGCAGTATATGATGAGTTCACCCGCGTTCGGAGTTTGATTTAATTGGTATGCAGATATATGCTTATTAAATGGAGGCTGGCCCACATAATGAGCTCAGCGGTGTGTCATGCAGGATTGCCCGGATCTGCAGCCGTAAATTTTAGTGCCACTGCTTTTAAAGGGAGGTGACGATCTAACGCTGGACACCTTGCACCCTCAGCTCGAATACTGAAACGCTTTGCACAAATAGGGACAAGAGATAAACATAACTGGAAAATAACTTGGGTGGGTGGAGTAGTCCCACAAACCAAGGTCTTCATTTTCTTCTTCTTCGTTTCCATACATCCATACATACATCCATCCATATATATATATATATATATATATATATACATATATCTATGTATATGTATGTGTGTGTGTGTGTGTGTGTGTGTGTGTGTGTGTGTGTGTATATATATATATTCGTACCAGAACGTTTTTTCGAGGCACACTACACACATGCTGAGTCAGGAAGAAAAAAAAAAAGATGCTTCATTCTCAATACTTTACATCTAATCCGGTGGGGGCAAGTCCCCTAAGTGCTTTCAAGTGAACGCAAGGTAAGATAAGGCTAAATGATGCTTATTATAATGTAAAACAGGCTTTGGTACAGCATCTATTTATATAGGCTGAAGCAGCTGTAACTGCTTGCTAAGTGATTCATTAATACCACCATAGGAACACTGCTTTCTTAGCCCAGGGGAGAGCAGTAAATGTAACGTAAGTACACACACACACACACACACACATGCATGCATTCCACAGGAGACACATTTGGATGTGTACAAATTAACCTCAAACTATCATTAGTCACAAGCAGCACATTTGCACTGCACTACAGAGAGCCCTCGCTGATTAATTTGTTCCTGCTGTCAGAGTAAAATATAAAGGTAAACACTAAAGGTTGTGGGCAGCCGTGCTGGTAGAGACAAGAAGGATCATCCTCCACGCTGTGTACTCCCCGAGGAATCTGCCCGAGGTTAGCGTTAATGGCCCAAGTTATCAGTGTCGACTCGAGGCTTGCACTGCGTTTACACAAGATGTTAGGGGGCCTCCAATAACTTTCTGCACATATAGCGATAATGAATACACACTCCACTCAGTGAAAATGAGCCGGCGATACACTGCCACAGTCATCAGCTGTGAGGGCTGGAGCACTGCTGGTTAAAATCCCTGGAACAGGTGCAGGACTGGATTAACCCTTAAGGGAGCCTCGGGGCAAAAACCAGACGCGGGCCCCTGTTGACATCCATATGTCTATAACAGCATCTGATCACAGAGTATTGTATATACACCTTCTTTTTTTGATGATTCACCCCTGCATTGTGACTGGATCTCCTGCTCTATTTTCCATGCATTTTTTTTCACTTCTGGTTATTTATTTTGGCATCGTGTTGGCTTTTCCCCAGCAAACAGGAAGAGGAGGAGCGAGGTGAACTTTTAACTCGCCACAAAGATTGTTTTCACGGAGTATAGGTTCCCACTTTCAAACAGACGCTCCTGACAGAACACTGAAGGCTGTTTGTTGCTGTAATTGTTCCTTCTGCTCAGAAGTGGCCACAAAGAGTCTCTTCACGTGATTTCTATGACAGCAGCTTGTGACAGAATGCGCAGCTCTCCACACAAAAAACATGCATCTTCTAAGTTCAGCTGGAGAGCATAGGAGGCTTGAGCTGTCTGAGTTAGACAAATCAAATACATGTTTTCACAAAGCAGTTTTCCTACCACAAACCAGAGTGTGTGTGTGTGTGTGTGTGTATGACAGTAATATGAGACGGAATTTGGGTTACAAAGAGAAACAAACTCAAACTGCCCAAGCTTCATTTTACTCTCAATACTTCTGCAAAGCTATAACACTTTTTTTTTTTTTTTGGTGATTTCACAAGAGAAATTCCAACAATTTAGTTCAGACAGAGGTGTCACATGCTGCTGCAGACCATTTGAATTGAACATTTGTGACAGATGTTAGGCAGCTGCTTAAAGTTGCCAGGCCCTGCAATAATTTAGATTTCCACAAACTCATTTGGGGCCTGTTCCTTCAACAGGAACTCAGCAGTGACCAGGTGGGATTTGACAACATAACATGTACAAATTGCACACCCTCTTTCACACACATGCATGCGCACACACACACACACACACACACACAAAACCCCCCCACAAAAACACAGCTGGATGAAATGACTGCTGAAAAAATGTGGCAAAATGTCCCTCTTGTCCACCCGGGGAGAACATCCTGAAAGAGAGAACTCTTCTCTTCGCTCAGGTCCCCTCTGTCCTTTCCTTTTCTTTCTCTTCAGGCTTATTTTTCACCCCCTCAACATCAAGCTCCCACATTTCTATTCCACACTGGCTTTAACAGACGAAATGGAGAGGAAAAACTTCAGCCTTAATTTGCCACTTAGGTTTTGTCACATATCCCCAGCCAAATCCTCCAGTCTCAACTTTTTTTTTTCCACTTGCGCTTCCACTCCCGTCTCCCTCTCCAAATGGCTGAGAATGATATTGTAAATCCAAACGATGGTTAGAATTAGTCTGTCTCTGTTTCAGATCGGAAGACGACAATTTGAATTGAATCACAGCCACACCGCCTCCCATTCTCACCCCCTTTCACCAAATGTCTTTGTTGTTTTTTTCTTTTTTTCCTTCATGTTTATTAGTTTCCACAGTCTCCTGCCCCCAGCAGTTTCACCGCGGGTTCGATAATCTGCTTAAAAACCTCTGGGCTGTGCTGTCTTTGCAGTGCGACCAGCCATGGCCAAATGCACCAAGACACGAACGGGGGTGTCTGAAATGAATCTGGATTTGTGCACGGGTGGGGGGGGTGGGGGTGCGCAGATAGATTTCCATTTAAATACGTCTCACTCACAGGATTTGGCAGGTTGTTCCCATAGCAACAGTGGCCCATCTTCGGATTGTGTGTGCTTGTGTATGTCTTATTGTATGACTGTGTGAGACCTGACCTCTTAGCTTGACACCTTTAGCCAGTTAGTTTCGCTGCAGAAGCCGGGGCCGAGCAGTCGCTCTCATTTCAGGGGAGGTTTTGCCATCGCTCTCTTTTCCTGACATTAAATATTACTTCTGCTCTGCTGGGCTCGGAGGCCTCCTTCTTTCTCGGAACAGTTTCGACACTGCAGCTGGACTCGCTGCTTTTGACTTCACCTGAGAGATATATGCTAATAAAGATGTCAGCGGGTGTCAAATCACGGATTACAACTGACAAGCGTGAATACAAGCTGTTTGGACAGACGGTGGAAATCAATGGCAGAGACTTTGTTGGATCAGCACATGGATAGATGTCTGGATTGATGGGTAGACCTGACACCAATTGTTAGATGTATAACACAATCGTATGCAGTATCTGAAGAAATGCATTAATATACAGTGCATCAGAATCCTTGTTTGTCTGCGTGGGAAATGTTTAGAAAACAGGCTCGCTCTTACCAGCCAGGTGATAAAGTTTTCTGGAAAATGTTGCTGACCTGTAATATTCTATGCTGCTGGGAGATCTGAGTGCGTGTGGACAATGCATTGCACCTTTCGGAGCCTTCTTTAATCTATCTATGCTTTAGATTTGTCGCTAAATATTGCTGCACATGCAATCCCTATTGCTTTTTCTGTCGGGCCAAGCAAAATGAGATGCTAAAGTTGACTGACCCCGGCAATGGCACGCCAGCACAATGTGATGCAATATGAGCTTTTCTGTGTGTTTTTGGCACCAGAAGAATTGGAACAGAAAAGAAATTGCATATTTTGTTGTTTGGAACCGATGTAGCACAAGAGATACAGATGTCTTAGAATAGAGACATCAAGGGATGGAGACAAATGAAAAATGTGTACTGTATCATGCTGCAACGAGCTCTAATTTGAATCATATTTGGAGCAGATTATGCACATTCCAAGACCCACGATCCAATCCGGCAGATGTCGGAGCATGTAACAGAAAATGACCTGGCTTATTCACAAAGCCGGGTGAAAAGACTAAACCAGCCGTGTGCTGATCAGCTCAGGCCCGACGCCTCTCAAACCCACGTCTTCAAAATCATGAGACGCTGCAATAAAAGCACGCAGGCGGGTGGTTGTGTGTGCGGAGGGGGACGTTGTGATGAAGCCGCTAAAATGGAGGCCGTGCGGCGTGCACAAGCTAAATGGATTACTTCCCCTCAAATTGAGAGATCATTGTGTGTCAGGAAACTGGTACCCCATGCTGGCTCTCGGGCCAGGGGCGGCATGGAGGGCCTGGGGTGTGGGTGAGGGTTTGGCTCCAATGATTCGCAGACGGAGGAGGGAGACAGACGGAGCTGGATCTGACAGACTGCAGGAAAGGCAGAGCTGGGAGGGAGCGAGAATGTCTCAAAGAGAGGGTGAAGCTCATAGAGACGGAGCTGATTGAAAAATCCACAGATTTCAACCCCTGCTGTGAGGGTGCAGCTGCAGCTGCACATGCGAAAAGACGAGCAAAGAAATGGGATGGGATAGGGCGAGTTTAGGTACCAAAGAGAGCAAGAGACAAAAAGGTGGTTGTGTGTGTGTGTGGTGTGTCTCGTGTGTGTGCAGTGTGTGTGCAGTGTGTGTGCAGTGTGTGTGTGTGACTCTAGCTCATGGTTAAAAGAAGTAGTGGAACACAATTATTCCACTTTCAGTAATTACATTAGTCCCAGATTTAAAAAAATAAAAGAAAAAAAAAGAGAGTTGCAATGTTGGTTATCAAAGCCTCTAAATGTCAGGCCAGAGATAAATGATTCCAAACAATATGCTCAGGCGAGTTTACTCTGGAGGACGAGAGATCCCTGCTATTTGAATGTTAATCAGCCAAAGCAAGGGAGAGAAGAGAAAACGCAAAACACCGAAATGAAAACAAAACAAAACAAAACAAAAAACAACCAAAAAAAACTTGTTGCCTTAATGAGCAAAAACACTGACTCCGAAACATTTGTAATTTTTTGCTAACAGCGAGAAGAATTAGAATTTAATCTGTCTGAAATCCTTTCTAAAACAATGCACATTCTGATGGCTCACTTTCAATTATTCCCAACATAATTGGTACAGAGTTGCTTTTCCCTTTGGACCAATATAGCAAAAATCTCACTTATTCTCGCCTTCATCACATCTCATTAAGACACTGGCACAGTCTCGTACCATCTCCAGTATATTCATAGTTTTATTTTCCGGATGCCTGGCTTTGAAACAGTCTGCTTCTATCACTGTTGTTTTAGTCCGCTTCCCAGAAGTGCTCACAGTGAAGCGGCAGGTTTCACACACCCTACGGCTCCCAGCAGAGCTCTGCTGCCAGCAGGCCGACTATTTGCTGATACCGGGAGGTCAATTTCTCCTCTTTTTAGTGCATTCTAACCGCCTTCCTACAGCCTCTGTAACAGGATAATGATGCTCAGAATACCAGCATGACAGCCCGGTGTCGTTAGGGTAAAGTGCCATGAAGTCATTATCAGATTTGACAAACTTTCATCTGTGACACGCAGACTTTCCACCATTTCCTTCCTCTCTGATATTACGACATCGGACACCCTCCAATCCGGCCCTCTCTCCACCTCAGGTGATTGACAGCTGTGAGCATCAGGGAGACAATAGGCCTCCAGATAAACTGTGCATGCTCTCCGGGGTCACGGGGTCAGCTGGAGGGCCACCTGTGCGGGCCATTTTCAGCGCTTACCCCCGGACACACACGGTCACATGCAGCGGCGCTGAATGACATGCTTCTCTTCCTCCCTGGAATGGCAGCAGACAGCGGTAAATTAAAAAGCTCTTTTCCTAATAATTAGCCCCTCGGCAGGGGCGACCTTTGTGCCTCCCTCAGCAGGCAAGGCACACAGGTAATTAATGCCCCAACCCCACCCTCACCTCACACACACACACACATACACTGTGGGGCGAGGGCTGCACGGGCCAGTGGGTCCCCCTCTGAAAATGATATCCTGTCCTCCGTGCCCCCTTCAGGGCATCTCTGCTGGGCATCCATGGGCAATGGCAAGGAAACAGTGTGTGTGAGTGTGTACTTAGTGATGTGTTTGTGGGAGGAAAACACAGAGATTACTTGCATGAGGGGGTTATTGTAGAAATGACTGTGGTTTGGAAAGGAGAACAGGGTGTCTGCTACTGAGTGTGTTGTTGTGAGAGTGTGTGAATGTGTGTGTGTATGTGTGTGTGTGTGCACAGGCACTGGTGTCTGTTCAATGGTGCATCCATATGGGTTGTGTATACGCACAGACTTTTGTCTTACTGTGTGCCCAGGCAGATCTATCCAAGCATGCGTCCATATGGGCTACGTGTGTAAGTCTATATGATTTGTGTATGTGTGTGTGTGTATGTGTGTGTGTGTGTGTAATGGTGGGTTTTAGGCTGTCAGAATAGCTGTGTAATGGTGCGTGGTCCCTTTTGATAAGTCTTACAGTTGTGACCGCGGCCCCGTCCTCTTATCTCCAGAGGACAATGTTGCACTCAGAGCAGCTGCCGCCACAAGCGCAACACACACCACCTCACACACTCCTGCCGCTTCACAGGCTCCCATTCATCTCCACACGCTCAGCTTCACACAGACATGCTGGAACACACACACACACTCACACACACACACACTCACACACACTCACTAACAACCCCACATGGATTACCACAGGCACAGGAAAAAGTGCACACGTTTACAATATATACACCCCAATGCTCCAATGCAACAAACACATAAACACACACACACACACACACACACACACACACACACACACACACACACACACACACACACACACACACACGTGCTCTTTGTTACAAAACACACACATCTTTACAGTCTAAACAACTTAGTTCTTATCTCTCCAACTCTTTCTGACTTCAAATTACTGCGTCATTATCTAGCACTCACCTCCTTAAACGGTAATAATTGATAAAATGAGATTGATTAAGCATGCTATTAGTGCAGGATAATTGGCTTGATAATGAGCAGATTGCCTGCTAATTGCTGAACAGATAATAAGCCTCAAATCTGCCTGAGGCAAAAAACAGTGAAATAGCAGTTACTGTACGTATGGGCTCATTGAAAAGGATCCGACTGCAGGAAAATGTGGCCAGATATTAAAGATTAGCCCATCGCCTTCCAGCCACCCAGATCAGGGAGAACCTTCACTGGGGTTGGTGCTCATCACAGATTCACCGCAGCGACTCGCAGTTTGATGCAAAACAATGATGAGCAGAGAGTGAGAATGGGAGGGCACTATATTTCCATGGTCCATTGGCAGCCTGTTGCGTCCAGCAAGATACAAGTATCAGCATGTAATTTCTTATAAGCCTATCAACTCTAAAATGAAAAGCTCGGTACTGACTTCTCTTTTTTACTGAATTACATCTTCTCATTGTTGTCTGTATCAAGGGCAAGAGAGGCTGCCCACAGGATCTCTGTTGTACACCCACAAAAATCTAAGTTAAATATTTGTTCACCTGAACCATATCTCTGAAAGGAATCTCAATCTATTATCAGTATCTTATGCTCCCAGTCTTATATCTTATTGACAGAACAGATCTTGGGAGAATTTACATATTTCAATGGCAACTCAAATCTGATGCTTCCCAGAAACTGCGTTATGTAAAACTACATACTGATATTTCAGAAAGATTAGCACAACTCCAGTTTCAGTGAATTGGTACCCATGCAGCTCAACCTTGTTTCCTCTTCCTCTTTGTTTTTCCTCCCATCCGTCGAAGATGTCTTTCATGGTCCCTGTCAATACGTTGGCCATCAATGGCGCTCTGTCTTCCTGCTTGGGCCTCTGTTTGCCTTAGGGCTTCCCCCTCGCTCCGTGCGGCCTCCCTTTGTTTCGGACAATCTTGGGGATAGAAAGCAAAGATGATGGGGCGGGCTGGTGGGGCCAGACGTAGAGTTTTGGTAAACAGTAGCCTGTCAGAGCTCAGCGGGAGATGCTATAGCCGCTGCTGCCTCCGCTGCCACCGGGGAGAGTTTTAATCGCTGGGGCGTCTTAAAGAGCCAATTAGACAAAGGAGGGTTTGGTGTCATCGCCACAGAGTGCTCTGGACACTGACAAACAATAGTGTGAGAACTGAGGGGTGTTTGGGGTGGCTGAGAGGGGGGCCTGATTAATGCCCTCTTCTATACTGTACTGACAGATGGGCCGGGCAGTTTCGCCGAGCCTGCTGAGGCGGGTTTGCACGGTCACCTATAGAAAGTGTGTGGATACCTCAGGCCTGAGAGCATGCTGTGCACCTCTTTGGTATCAGGTGGATGGCAGGGAAAAGTATGTGATCACTCACAGCCTTCAACCACTTTTATTAGCCAAGTTTCTAAGAATGTAGGGCACTTAGAGGCACCTTTTTTCTAGCTTTATCCAGCTTAAAGTGGGATAATGTGAGGTTGGAGATGCTCCGAGCTCATTGACGCATACAGTAAGAAGAAGAGGATGTCAGATGTCCTATTCTGGATTCCAGGCATGTTCTCAAACACCAGGCCACTGTGGCCAACACAAGTCTCCACTGTCATTAACCTACATCGCTCTAAATTACCTTCTATTCCCAATGAGAGGAGAAGGAGAAGTGTGTGGGGGTGTGGGAGAAAGAATGGAAGGAAGAAGGAAAGAGAGGACAAAGGGGTAAAGAAAAGAGGTATAAGGAGTAAAGTTGGCAGGAAATTCAGGGGGCGGAGGCAGGGAAAAGGAGCCCAGGATAGATGAGGACAGTGATGGAAGCTGACAAGGAGGGGAAAAAAAGGAATGAATGAAAGAGGTAAGGCCTAAACCATTAGGAAATGAAAACCAAGCATAAAACTTTGTCATATTTTGTCACCGGATCCCGCATTAAATGTGAAAAGTGTGATTTATTGGTGTTGTGTTTTCAGCATGAAGATGTAATTCATCAGACTGTAAATACTAGTCCTGCCTGCGTGTGTCATTTTCACGACATTTGGGAGTTCTGCCGTTTAATTAAAATGCTGGTGAGGCTGCCGGAGACAGTGTGTCCTTGTGTGTACGTGTTCATTCCACTCTACTGTCCATGTGCACGTTTCCCATGAACAAGTGTGCACTCCTTGTTTTTATCAAGTGTAATTAATGTGGTGTTCTATTGGCGACCATGCTCAGGGTGCGCCTAGTTTGGCCATTGTGGTCCCACAGTGCACATGCAAACACACAATGCAAATAGCGAGTGAGAGACAGACACAGAGAGTTGACTAGACTGAAAAGAAAAACACACTCACACACTCCACTGCCTCAATTACCAAGCAGAAAACAGCGAAAATGATTATTGAATTCCAGGACAATTGCAACTGAGGCAAACAGTAATAAGTAATGGGCATGTTGTGCAAATTGATTATAGGGAAGAAATGGCCATGAAATTGAAAAACAACAGTAATCAGAGAACATGAAAAGCTGAAACAAAGGGACGCCTGCTAAAAGGCAAAGGAAGGAGGGGAAAGCTGGAGCTATAGGCGAGGGGCAGAGTGATGTGACTGGCAGCTATTGAGGAGGTGACTGACAGGTAATGAATGGCTTGATACACCTGTAGCCTCAGGGCCAGTGGGCAGCCATGAGAGCATCTCAGGTGACAGGGAGAAAGATCCTCGCTATGATAGAAGTCACTCACACACTGACCACACATGAGGGGTCAAGAATGCTCACACACTCCCATCTAACCATGCATGGAGACATATAAACACATTATGTGGACACAACACACACATTCTCTTACTGAGCTCTGCTTGGGTCATGATGTGACACAACGGCATGGTTGTGCAACATAGTGTCATGATAACTGTGGTTCAGTTCAATCCAGATTCTTTACTAAATGCACTGGAATAAAATGACAATGTGTCTTTGATGCCTGCAGTTGACATGATGTGTTGTGTGCACTTAGTTAGGTCCAATTGGCCCATTCCCCATTTCCAGGATTGCTAAATCCAGAGGCAAGCAAGAGCTTTAAACAGACACAGGGCATATAACACATATTTGCACCTGTTCAAGAGTGAATGGGGCAGACTAGGCATTTTGTTTTCTAATATAGATCTACCTTTCATATCATATTGATATTTTTCTGAATTGTGCCTATCAACAGGAATCCAATCCAAGGATCAGCTTGCTCTGCTACCTATGGCTACCCAAAGCAGTCCTCTCACTGTGGGACTCCAGATATGTTTTACGTATGCAGACAAATAATTCCCACTGATCACTGATCTCACAGCTTGACCGTGAAGTTCAGGCTGCGATATTCAGATCTGCAGCGACTCACAGAGCAATCGTTTGGAAATGTGGAGCCAAGAACAAAGGGTGTGTGTATGTGTGTGTGTGTGTGTGTGTGTGTGTGTGTGTGTGTGTGTGTGTGTGTGTGTGTGTATATATATATATATATATATATATATATATACTTCAATGGAAAAGCAGAAGTTACTTGTTAAGCAGCAGATGTGACTTTCTTTTTTTGTTATGACAACATGAACATGTGGGTTGTTCCTGCAGGTATCTGACATCTGCGGTATGAGAGGATGAACATGGAGGCCAGTGATGGGAACGTGCTGCATAAATGGAGTACACACAAGGAGGATTCACAGGCAAAATGATGTAGACATTATACACACACACACTGGCACTGAAACCAAAACAAGTCTTGGAGTTTCATGTGAAATGCACCTTCTCTGAGTCTCCCCTGTGGGTAACCTCATATATGATGTTGGACTTACAGAATGTCAACATACCACTCAGTGTACTGTAGCTGTCTGTCAGTGCTTCAACAGACTCAAAGCCAGCAAAGCCTCCTCTGGAGGATAGCTCCATATTCTTACATCTCTTTCCCCCAAAACAACAGCCTAAAAAAAAGAAAAGAAAAAAAATCAACTTTCCTTTTCTTTTTCCCATCCTCCCTCTCCGGGCTTGCAGTTTTTACTCAATGATGCAAATGGAAAACAGTTCAAGTCCTGATGCTGATTCTCATGTTACACATAAGTTCTTTCGACCTCCCCTGCTGGCGTTTTTGTTCTAGGCCTGTGAGGAAACTCAGCAGGACAACTTTTCTCACTAATGCTCAGCAGTTGTCTCACGCTGAGGCTTGGGGGAACACTAATTTGTGATTTTTGTTAAGTGTGGTGGGTGGGACTCATGTTTGAGTGCTGTTCAGATGGTGGTAGAAGCCATGAAGTAAAGATTAGCAAGAACATAAAGATATCAGTTTTGCAACCAAAAGGCAGCCATCCTCTGAGCTGCATATAAAAACACAGGTGTCTGTGTCTAACTGTTGATGATCCATCACAAGACAGGAGAGCAATATCAGCACCCTGGTGAACCAAAATGAGAACTTTAAAACAAGGTTGACAGGGTTTTTTTCAAGCAGGTCAACACGTAAAAACAGAACCCCAAGTGCCCCGAATCAGTCACCGAAATGAATTTGTAATATATCTGGCACACAGGTGGAGGAATATGTGTGCACAGAGTATTACAAGCTGTTATTTGGACTGCTCTTAAAAACTGGAGGGGGGGGTGGGGAGTCATTGAAGTTGACAGTTGGGATAACTGTAAAAGGTCCATAAGGAAATGAAGAGCTGAAAGGAGGGGTTTCTCCTTGATAGGTGACTGTTGGGCAAACATATCTGCTCATAAAGTGCCCATAAATCATAACTGGTGTGTGTGTGTGTGTGTGTGTGTGTGTGTGTGTGTGTGTGTGTGTGTATGTGTGTGTGTGAAACTTGGCAGGACACTGTACGCACCACACAGGCACAATGGGACTCACCTGGAGCTGAAGTATGGGCTGATGAGGACAAGTGTGATGTCAAAGACAGCTAGGGAGAGACCAGAGCGAGCGGGAGAGAAAGAGAGAGAGATAGAGAGAGAGAGAGAGAGAGAGAGAGAGAGAGAGAGAGAGAGAGAAGAAATACTTGGGCTAAGATAAAAGCAAAGTGAGGACACGGGACGACAGTTGCGCTTATGAAAAAAGTTTATAAGGACAACGGTGTTAGAGGGCACAGAGAGACGGGTGCAAAAACAGCAGACAGCTGATTGAAGAATGTGGCAGAAGCTGGGCGAGGGAGAATTAAAGCAGTGAGGGGACAACAGAGGGAGGAAGGGGAGGGAGTGATTGATGAAAAGCGTGAGTTACAGGCCCTTGGAGGAGGACAGGACACCTCACTTCATCACAGTCGCACAGGCACACACATGTCTTTGTCAGCGTAGAGTTCCTGAGAGCACCCTTTGATCCCACACACACCTCAAAAATTACTCACGAGCCAGCCGGAGACGTCCGGCCCCAAACATTTCTATTAAGTTTCCTGACCCCAGACTGACCCCTGTCCACACACACCGTGTGCCGTGAGAGAGGGGAGGTGTCCCCAACACTCTGTGGTCACGGTGATTACGATAATGCCGTGGTGAAATTCCTCTGTCATGGCAAGCCTGATTTCACTCTGATTAAACCACGTCACTGTCCGCTTCCATTGTCAATAGAATCCAAACAAAAACATTCTAAAGCATCGAGCACCGACCACATCTGGCTCCAAGTATCCAAAAGGAAAACTATTTTGTCATGCTTTATAGAAAGAAGAAGAAGGAGGCAATCAGCTGAATGTTGTATTTGTGAGCTCTGTAGCAAGAATGTTGAAGAAAAGTTAAGTCTCCCATTCCTCTGTGTCACAGTGGTGAAGTTAAAGCTTTGTAACTAACAAAACGAAAAAAAAAACACAATTTCATAGAGACACATACAGTGATTTGGCAAATCTGTTCAGGAGATCCAAAGTCAAAAAGTACAGTGACGCACCCTTTGCTAATCTATACTGTGTCATGGTGAAGAGAAAGATTTACAGAGGTCCTACGGGTCAGACACTGTGCTCACTCTCTCTGAAACCCTAGCAAATTATTATGATTCACAGTCTCTACAGAGTGAATTAAACTGGCCTCTCACCTGTTCCGCTGGTGCAGCCCTAAAGAAGACATTTCTGGAGACCGGTCCTGAGGAGTCATGCATGAATTACCCTGAACACTGGGGCAGACAGTCATAACTGGCACAGGAGGCAGTCGTTCTGACTCTGTTGGTTCCTTCGGGGACAATAAACCAGAATTAACTCCAAAATGATGGGACAAACCTGTCACCTTTGTTAATATAGATGCCGAGCCTCAGAGAAAAAACTGCAGTCCTTCTCTGCATCTCTAAAGATGCAGACAAGTCAAGGTCTCACCATACTGCCTTTTCAAAATATTCAAAATGAACCTGTATTTCTTAGTAAATTGGTACATCTCGACTTGACATCTTGAATACCCTGGCAACTGTCACGTTAGTGTTATTTATCTGTTTCCCCTCTCATTCAAGTATTTCCAAAGGGCTCCTGAAGCCAAAATTAAATTCTTTGGTTGACTGACATAGTTAAAGCACAACACAATCCAAAAGTCCTGGACTGCGTGCCAAGTTTAACATTCACAATGCCTCAGAGCAAAACTGGCAGAAGGTAGAAAGATGGATTCATCACAGGTGATATAACTCCATCTGCCAAATAAACAGTGAGAGAGAGAGAGAGAGAGAGAGAGAGAGAGAGAGGGAGAGAGAGAGAGGAAGAGATAAGGAGAGGGATGGGGAGAGAGAGACTTTTGATGATTGAATGACTACCAGAAAATACCAGAAAAAGCAGATAATGCATTTTATCTTTTAAATTTAGACGACATTGTCAACAGGTGGGTTGGTGGCCAGAGAAACCTTTCTTTTCCCTTTCACCAGTCATACTGATGCTGCCAGACAGCGACATTATACCACCAAATCTCTCTGAGAGAAGTGGTTAGCTGAGTAAAAAGAGAGAGAGACCACCAATGCAGCCGGCCCCTCTTTTATTTTCCTGTGAAGACTCTCTGCCAGGATTGTCATGGATGCTACATCACAAAGTGTATATTGCTGCATCGCAAGTGTGGAAAATCCACTTGCAATGGTGACTTGTAGATTGAATTGCCTATTAGACGGTACAATGCCTTAGTGCACAAACGCAAATACACACGCGCGCGCACACACACACACACGCACAGACACTGTTCACTGATGCTCCACATCAAACAGCGTCTGCAGACAGGTAATGTGTATGCAAAAAAACACTAAAAAGGAGAGTGAGAGCATGAAGGAGAGAAAGCATGGAAGGTAAACAGCATGGGCGCTTTGATGTCGTTTGATGTCTGATGCATATTGCCCCATTCTCTTTATGAGATGAGAGAGGGATGGAGGCAGGGACAGGGTGGAGGGAGGACAAGGGGGGGTGTGGGCGGGGGGGGGGGGGGGGGGGGGGTGGTGATGAAGAGACAGACAACATGAAAGCATCATTAGACAGCGGTGGATTTAACCTCTCACAAAAGGCATGTCCACAAACACAAATCAATGCCAGCAGACGTGAATGGCACACACTCTTCCACCCGCCGTGATGAAAAGATGCCTCCTCCATCCCGCTCGCGCGCCGTCGCCTCTCGTCACCCTGGAACATCAACCATCCGCGCTGGGAAATTGAGTAAACTCATATGTGCTGTGTTTAAACTGGGTTTAAAATCTAATTTGCCGCAATGGCTGTGAAGCAAATCACATTGTGGGCGTATCTTCATGCCGAGCCACTTGATTCCGAGCGAAGGAGCGATGCTGTGAAGCTACTGCGACAGATTCATTACTTCTCTTACACTCGCCCAGGAATCAGTTGCATAACGTTTGTATGAAGCGACTGGACATCTCCCCTACCTCCCTCCCTAACTCTCCCTCTCTATCACGCACACTTCCCCTCCTCCAGGCACACACACGCGCACACACACACACACAAATGCACACACACAGTCAGACACATATGCCCTCTGATCCCTGCGTCAATCCATCTGTTAACAGACCCAGTTGACCTCCACCTGACTGTTGATGCATACACAAGCCCAGATTCTCAAGCCACTGACTGTGCCCTCTTCCTCCCTCCCTCCCTCTCTCTTTCTCACACACACGCACGCACACCCACACACACACGCACACCCACGCACATACACATTCACACAAATACACCATACTGGTACAGTGCAGGATTATAGGGGTGTTAGTGATGTAGAACATTGCTGGCCTCTGTTCTAAAATAAGGGACCTCTGGGCCGGACCATAATCCTCTATACAGTGTCTGCTCAGGCCTTCTAAGCTTTAAGCTCACTGTGGTTTTGGCTAAACTGACTGTATTGTACTGTATGGGAATCTGGTGGTGGGAAGTGTATTATTGTAATCCAAGTGCAATGCTGATTATGATCAAGGGACAAGACCACAATTAGAGCGAGGGAGAGCGCACAATCACGGTTCACAGGCACGCACGGCACGCACACAAGATGCAAACCGCAAGCAAATGCGTGCACAGATTTACGGAGGCAAATCATGGTCAAAAAGATTTGAATCTAAGGACCTGATTAAAGCAACTAATTTAAATCACATGCAAATGCAAGCGTTGCCCCAATCAACTATTTGGCCCCACCCGGTGCCCTTAAATACCGAGTGTGTGTCTTCACTGAGTGGTTATATAAACATACGCGCTGATTAAATATGCGTCTGACACACTAGAAGCGGTGGACTTGATTTTCCAAACAGGAACTCTGACCTTTTGAATCACGACAGATTGAGGTTTTTGTTTTTTTTTTAGAAATATTTCAGTGTCATGGAGTCACTGGTGATATACAACATTTGTTTGATCCTTGTGGCCATTATTTTCAGGTCTCGCACTATCCTGTGATGGTTGGGAACTCCCTAAATGCACACGACTCACGAAATCGTAAAATCAGGAAAATTCACTAATGAAAAAATGTAATACAAAAAAAGCAATACAAAGTTGTCCTTTCTGTGACCACAGAAGTCTACAATCACCACGTTTCTGCCCTGTGGCGAACAGATACAGACGATAATGCACGCAGCTCACAGATTCTCAAGATAATGTTTTTTTTTCCTAGATGCCTGCATGATTTACCCAAGATTAATGTAAACAGTGCTTCCACTCAGACACAGCACCTGCTCAATGACGAGTTCAAGGTAGCTGCATAAATCTAGTTACTCAAACGCGGCACCACCATGCATGGATGACCACAGCAGGAATAGACACCGAATTGCATTAATTAGCAGAAGAAAAACAGCTCAGAGGATGGAATAGAAAGAGTGAGTAGATTCACTTTGACATCTGTTGTATATGCATGCTTCTCCATCCAAGAACTTAATGCGCAGACGGTAAAGTATATAGGATTTTTCATTTTTTCTTGTGGTTCCCCCATAAAGGTCTTCGGGGAGGCTTTCAAAGCAGCTGGTGTCCTTTTTTTCCTCACCTTCCCCCGTAATTCAAAACATCATTTTACTTATGACATATCAGCACATGCCCGCACACACTCTGCTCTAGCCAGGCCCCTGAGGTCTGCAAACTCTTCTCCCCATCCTTATCAGAAGCCGATTATCAGGGCCTACTGTATTGTTGCAAATTGGCAAACCGTTCCAGGCCTAATAGGCTGCCTAAGTGATTTTGTCTTTGTCCTTTTGTGTCCTTGCCTTTCAATCAGCCCCCACTGATTGCAATCTAGCCAACCAGGTGAGTGGATTCGTCAGGAGAGTGACAATTGGCTGCCGAGTTGGGGCAGATCGTTTATCTCAGTGGGACTTCCCGGATTAATTGAGCCAGGTTGAGTGGAACACGGGAGTGAAACGATGCAGAGAGTTGCGGGATCGCAGAATTGGAGGATGTCGCTGAGACTCAGGAGTGTGTGGTGTAGAAAGGAAACCAAAACTACATAAACTAAACTTTATGTCTTACTTCTTACTTATTTTTTGTTTCGGTACTGCTGGTGGTGCTTAGCGCCAAACCTGTTCACTCCTTCTCAATAAATACATCTCTTCCAACGTGTCACAGATCTGTAGAATTTTTGAAAAACAAACAAACAAACAAAAAGCAACTACAGTAAGAACAAGAAGTGCATGTGCATATTTATTCGTGCCTTGTGATTATTTTCAGTGACAAATATGTTCACACTATTGGTGACTTCAAACCCGATGTGCACACATGTACGGTGACACAATAAATCCCAAAGAGGACGAGATAATGATTAGACTGTGAACTGTTGTGGACCTGAACAAACACTGATAGCAAGAGAGTACCGATGCAACATGATGTCATTAGAACTCTGCTGGGGCTAAATAATGACCTATTCAGAATAATGTGAGGAGAATATATATATATATATATATATATATATATATATATATATTCAGGTGAGATATGCGACAGAGAACAGTAATTTTCCTCTCGGTGATTACAATATGACACATGACAGCTCATCAATTTGCTTGGATTAACCCAGATTCATTTACACTACACCCCATAAATTAATACTCAGAATCAGATGTTCGCTGGGATGTTGGACTCAAATGAAAGTGCATTGTCTGTGTTTATGTTGAATTCGGTCCTTGACAACAAATAGCTGTGTCACACAAAGGCAGTCGTTTCAGTGGGTGTTCGAATCATCGCTGGTTTGGGATTGACTCAATATCAAAACAAAACCTAAAATATCTGCAACCATGTCTCGCTGTGCTGGGAAAAGCTGCAATTCAATAATAAATCAAAAACAATCGATGGGGGTCCGCTGGGGTGAAGTCATCAAAAGGAGGTCTATTGAGCCTAATTGGGGACCTGTCACATAAAAATGTCAGATGCTTCTTACATGATTTGTGTGTAGGTGTGTGTGTGTGTGTGTGTCTGTGTGTGTGTGTGTTAGGGAGAGGATTGAAAGGTTTTATATAGTGGTGAGTGTACCTGGAGAGTCAGCAGCAGCAGAAATAGCGTGCGGAAAAGTCATTTAGAAACTCTCCTCTCCCCTATGTGGCCTGTTTGCCCTTAGGCTCAGCATGGCCTGGCATTTACATACTGTTCGGCACGTGCTCTGGGACTCTGTCCTAGGTACAGAAATACACATACACACACACACACACACACATACACACACACACACACACACACACACACACCCATGCAAACATGCCACAGTATATTTATCAAAGGAATAAAAGCACAGCAAACACACTCACCATAGATACATCCCTGGAAAATAAGGCCATGCACGTCTGTTGGTGCACACACACACACACACACACAGACACACATGCCAGCACGCAAGCGTGTACACAACCCTAAATGGACAAACTGAAGCCAGAGGGCGGAGAGGCACGGCAACAGCACGAGAGAACAAGAGAGAAAAGAGATCACATTGTGGTTTCCGCTGCTTCTCCTCCCTTCTCTGTCATTCTTGACTTGTGACAAATGGTACGTCACAGGCCGCAGGTTTGCACACGCACACTTCTCCTCACCGTCTCAGTTGCCTTTCTTTGGTTCCCTCTCATCTTCCTGTCTGTCTGTCTGTCTGTCTGTCTGTCTGTCTGTCTGTCTGTCTGTCTGTCTGTCTGTCTGTCTGTCTTGTTTTTGTTCCTGTCTCCTCCCCTGTTCTCCCTGCTCTTTCACCACAGTCCGTGACCCTCCCTAAACCCTGTTAAACCTTTCATATATCACGTCCCCAGCTCACATGCAATGTTAAATCAACTTGCCTCTGACATTGATCCAATGTTTCCCCCCAGTGTTCCCACAGCCCTTGTTTAATCCCCGACTGGCTTTATGAGGCCCCTCTGCTTGGCCTCTCATTACACCCTACGCCCTGTTGTGATCCACCTCAGCAGTTTAAAGATGAGCACGAGACCCCGAAATGCTCCTCTCCTTTTTTATCATTGCCAAATCAGACGCGGACTGACACCATGCGATCAGCTTACTCTTCTGGAAACGAGGTCGCAAACGTGTTTACGATCCCGTGTGTCCAGCTGAGGGTGCGCGAGCTGCCCCTCACCGTATGCTGTATACGCTTTAGAAAGTAAACGTTACTCATGACTCACGACCAATGGTGCGTGACCGTCACGATCGCAGGTCTTCCATTTTTAGGCGAACCGCGACGCCCGGGCTCCTCCGCTGGCCTCTGTGTCTTCTCCCGGGCTTGTACCAAAGTAGAAACACAGCTCTGACCTTACAGCAATAAAAACCATCACTGACATCTTTTACCACAGGCCCATGGCTCCCTTACACAGGTTTTATGTGGCAGGGTTCAGGGACGAAACACTGCAGCAAAGATGGATGATATTCACAAAAAACTTTCGACTAAAATCTCGAATTCTTTATTGGAGCAGGCGTCCAACACAACATAATGTCTGGCAAAACATGCACTCATAAATAAAATTTCATGCAGTATGTTACGACAAATTTGACTGAACACTGCATGGTACAAACATGCTTTTAAAAATAGATTTAAATGTGAAAGCTGGACAAAATTCAAAGCAACAGAAAATGAGGTACACCCACAATGCAAACACAATGAGTATGTCCCTTACCTAAGTGTGGACTGAAGATCTGAATAGTAACTTTTTAAAGTGCTGTCTTTTACAGCAAAATCCATCCATGGCTTCCAGCTGACTATGTTTTTGGACTGTAAGAGGAAACCTGAGTACCCAGAGAAAACTCTCACAGAAAAGCCATTACTCCGACCGGGATTTGAACCAGGAACCTTTTTACTGAGAGGTGACAGCGCTATTCACCACTCACTGATGCAGCAAAATCCATTTATTTTAATAGAATCTCCTCAGTTAGTGGTTTTGCTTGCAGGCCACCCAGAAACTGGTCTTGAATGGACCATACAAATGTCTAAAGCTTTAAATGAACATTAATGAATCCATTTATTCTCAAAGTTTTCTAAAGGATAACCTATTGGAAAAGCAGACCAAGTTGGCTTTATACCTGCAACACCCTCTGCACAATCAGTGCCGTCTGTGATCCACAAAACACAGCTAATTGCAGAGAAAACCTGCTCCAAATCATTTCATAAAATCGTGCCTGCCAGACAAAGCAGCTTAGTATAACACCTAATTCATGGGGAGAACAATAGAACAAAATGTTCCCTCGCTGTGCCAGATTAACAGCAGGAGAGACAAAGGTAGCGGAGCAGCCGGACCAGTCCTCGCCAGCTCCAGCACACCTGGTCCTCGCGACCTCTCACCTCTACTACAGACATCACAGCCAAAGCCAGAGAAGCAGGAAGTGCAGAAATTACGACTGGCAGGAGGAGGACGATCAGACAGAGCTGCTAGGACCGACCGCTGGGGAGGGAGGGAGCGGCAGAACGTGGGTTTCATCTGGAGCAAAGAAGAGCAAAAAAGCATAAAGAAGAAAAATAGCGCAGGAGATGTCAACCGTATCCGCACACTCACACACACACACACACAGACACACTCACTCACACTGTACTTCATTGTGTAATGTTTGTCAAAGCGTGGCCTATTTCTGGATAGCTTCACATACCAGGAGGGCTGATGTATCGGAAAACAAGCTGCGATGAGCACACGAGAGCAGCAACACTTGTAAACAAATTTCAATGCATTTAAGATGTGTGTGAAATCCTGCCTGAGCACTAAGCCAACATGTGCCACGGCTAAAGCAAACATGCAAGTCCCACACAAACACACAGACGCACGCGCCCATGCAGGGGCCCTGATTTATCACTGGTTAAGTCAATATAGAGATGGATGACAGGAACTGGTGAGAGGAGAGAAGAATGGAAGGATAACAGGTGGAGGAACTATCCCTCTGGCTATGTTCGACACACAGAAAATGCCCTAGGTAAACACTGGCACCGTGCCAAGGCACGAACAGGAGCATGTGCATGAACACATGAATACACGCACGCGCACACACGCCCGGGCGAAAATCAGAGTGGGGACACACACACATACGCGCACGCCCAGAGCCCACTGTAAAGCTGTCATATGCTGGGCTCTGCCGCAGTGCTGAACCCAGCAGCCCTCTCTTCTTTGGGCCCATCTGTCATTCTCCCCTCTCTCGTCCCTCTCACTCCTCTCTTTCCTCCTCTTCGCTCTGCCCTCTCCCTCCTTGTAGCACTCCTCAACCTTTCCTGCATTCCCTCTATTTTATTCCTCTCCTCTTCCCCCCCCCCCCGTCATCTTCGTCCCTCTTTCCTCGGCGCCTTTTGAAATCCAAACCCCACTTAAAAGAGACATGAGGGGAGAAGTGCGAAAAAAAAAGAGAGAGAGGGAAGCGATAGAGAGTCTCAGAGCTCATGTCAAACACTGAGATTTAGAACTACTGTCGGAAAGAACCCCAAAATCTGACACTCTTGACATCAGACACAAAGACGCTCTCGTACACACTCCCTGGGAATACTGTGCTTGTGAGGAGCCAACTGCATTATGCCCTCTAGTGCTATAATCCTCCTTTTGATTTAGCTGTGGTGTTTTTGCACTACACATCAAGAGCTGCCATCAGAGTCTGATCAGTACTGAAAGGCCCTTCTTCCTTTGATTTTCTGATAATGAAAGTTGAGGTAGGTGTTGCCGGTTTGCTCCTCAGACGTGCCTAGCAGTTGTATTTAGTGCAAACGAACCACAGACGAAGACGTCAGCACAAATTCACGTCAAATAAACGAGAAACGTTAAGACGGGGGGAAAAAAAAAAAACATCCAAGATGAGTCGAGATATTTTTAAGTCACGGCGTTAATGGCAGTTATAAAGTGCAGAGAATGAGAGCCGGATGAATAAAATAAAGACAGTAGAAGTGACGAGAATGAATAAAGGGAGCGGTCTAAAATAAGAAGTAACACAGCAGCTGGTAAAGCTGAAAAAGACGTGCCCATTAAAAGTGGCTGGTAAAATTAGACAAATGCCTTCCAGGAAAAGTGTGAAATATAAATGAGAGCCCGACCACAAAATGCCTGAGAAGGAGAGTAAAATCCATTCTAAAATGCAAAGGTGGTGGGTGAGGAGGGGCGGGCTGGGGGGGTGGGGGGGGGGGGGGTGACGTGTTCTTTCTCCCTGGTATTTGTCCGGGGTCGGGTGACAGGAGGTGTTTCAGGACAAAGCTGCTGACTTTGCTGCTGTGTGTTAAACTCGCCAGAGCTGCTGTCACGTGATGAGACAGATGTATTTTTCCACAGTGATGAATGCACAAACATATAAATAATGCGGCCCCGCTGAGTGCGTCAGACCAGAGAAGGCCCGGGCGTGTCCTCCTGGAGGACGTGGAAAGTCACCGAGCGGAATTTGAATAGTCCAGCGGGGGCGAGCAAATCATTTTCTCACCGTCCACAGCTGAGCTCTCTTCACTGTTGCGATGCGGTCGCTTTGTTTTCAAATAGTTGGTCATTCTTCCATGTACCTGGATGAGAATGGCGCAAAATTGCAGGGGGAAAAAAAAGTAATTATTATTTCTGTTTGGTTATAAAAATGGAAATCATTTTATTCTCTTGTCTAAGGCTTTGATATTGCAGGCACAATTAATTGTGATCTTTCATACCTTGTGCACTCTGAAATGTAGCATATTTGAGTGAGTGAGTGTGCGAGTGGTATTTTGTGAAATGGCAGCGTTTCCCTGATATCTGAACCTCCACAGTACCTGCCTGAAATCTAAACCCTGGAAGTGAGCGGCAAAATGTTCTTTCCTCACCTTTCCACCCCTGCGAGGACGTCCTGCCCTTTTAAAGAGAGAAATACAAGAAAGCACTTACAGGGAGACACACTCAATTTACCTCGCCGCCTGATACTGTATCCCAGATAAGCCATAAGGTGCAGGGGCGGGGAGGGAGTGGGGGGGGGGGTCACTGTCCATCTAGATAAAGTCCTGCTATTGATGATATGAGGAAGTCCCAGTGACAGGCTGCTGACAGGAGGGTCAATAAGAGAAGGAGGTGGGGGTGGAAATGGGAGGACATTGTCAATCATTAGGGCTAATGACAGAGGCAAACAGTCGCACGCAGACTCGGGCTCTCATTAACATACTCACGCACCATGACATCAACACGCAGCACACAGAGCGTGTTCGCAGAGGCCGTCCATCCGGCCGGACAAACTATTGATTGGCAGCAGGAGGGAGCGATGTGGTTAAACACGAGGTCACATCTTAACATGACTGTATCGGAAGGCTACAAAGGGGAAATCTAGCGAGGGGATGACACGGGTATTGATCTGCTCCGGTTTTAATTGTAACTACTGTGAAGGTAGTTTACGGTCTCCCAGGCTAAACCGAAGGCTGTTGTTGATTCAGGTCCAGCAGTAACATGGAATGTATTTATGGTATAAAGTGATTTACTGTTGTGAAATAGTGTTTTGGTGGACAGCATTGTCATCTCATAGCAAGGAGGTCCTTGGCCCTTCTGTATGGAGTTTGCTTGTTCTCTCCATCAGAGCATGGGTTTTCTCCAGGTGCTCTGGCTTCCTAACACAGTCCTACAACATGCATGCATTGAGGCTCAATTATGTTACATGGCTGCATAATGTAAACATATTGTAATTAATGTGCTCTGGTAATTCCGATTCTTCATTTTTCCTTCACTGCATAGTCAGGTATGGCTTTCGTGGAAATTTAATAACTGTTATTGCCTTATATTGCCAACACCAACAACAAACAGACAAAGACCGCACAAATATACAGGTCACATATATAGAGCTCACACACAATGTATTTTCAAACTCCTTCTGCTTTAATGGCTGGAGTTCCTTAAACCGAAGCTGAGATAACCTTGGTGACATCACTGTGACATCAATCTGGATTCTGTCCAAAGCTTAAAAAATACCTCAACATCAAACACGTCGTTAAACTTGTTTTTCCCCCCGCGTTAACTGAAACTGATGTGTGAAGTCCGTGGACTAGACTTTTAAATCTGAGATTTGTAGGGCTCCTGTATCATTTTTTTTTCTTTTTATGTGCTGAGATAAGAGCAACAGGAGATGATGACAAATGGAAGAAAAAGAGATGTGATGATGAGGGAAAGATTAATGGCAGGGAGTTGGAGTGCATTATTTCCAGCAGGATATGGGGAGAGATGTTTGAGGGAAACCAAGTGAAGGCAGCAACGGGAGAAAGGGCGCTGACAAGGAAAGATAAGGAGAGAGGGGACGAGGGAATAGGGAGCGAAAGAAAGAGGCGGAGAATTGGGAGTGACAGCAAGGTGAAAAAGGACAGGGGTGAAGAAACGGCGGAAAGGGAGATGGTGATGTGATGGAGGAGAGGAAGGAAACTGTGCAGATAGAGTGACACAGAGAGAGCGAAAGCTGAAAAGCCCAAAAGTCAGAAGCCAAAAGTATGACATTAATTGTGACAGGTGAGCAGAGAAAGTGTGTGCGTGTGTGCAAGGGTATAGGTGCAAAGGTGTGTATAGGGCTGTGTGTGTGTGTGTGTGTGTGTGTGTGTGCATATAGTAAATTGGCGCTGACATGGCTAGCAGGTTGTGACATTAATTAGCAGTCCTATGTGATGGTTGAAACCTAATCTCCCAGAGAAAGGAGACACCAGGGGGGGACACATCAAAACACACACATGTACACACACACACACACACACACACACACACACACACATACATGCATATGTACACACACATTCAGAGTCTCACTGCTGACCTCTCTTCCTGTGACTGGGGATGAGGAGTAGACACAGGTAGGGTTACTATCATAATGTGGACAAGATGTGTGAGTTTGTGTGTGTGTGTCGACATGCATCTGAATCTTTATTAAATGTATGTCCTCAGTAGGTCTGTAGGTGTATATTATACCATTATCAGAATGAAATGCAGTAGGGTCCTTTGTTGTGTGTGGGTGTCTAATTTGACTTCCTGCTTCATTCCTTCATCTTCCAATCATTCTTTATTGTTCCTTTGAGAGAAACTCTTTGGCATCAGCCTTTTTTAAAAAATAACAATGATTAAAAAGCAAAAAAACTAAAAAGTTTTGTGAACCGCCTTGGCTCTCGACTCAAACCGCACACTGAGTATTAATAGTCCGTCTGGAAGTGTTTAGTGTTTGTTTAGATGCAACAGGCATCATGTTTCTCTGTCTCTCATTTACAGGAGGACATTAAAGGGAAACGACAGTGTTTGTAAACCTGGAGCCCGTTCTCATATTTGGTCCCGTATGAATGCTGGTTACTGTCACGGCACAGGTGGAACTGGTAACGTTCTGACGTTTTATTTGTTTCAGCCGTTTCTATCGCGACCCTCGCCCTCCCTCTCTCTCCCTCGCTCTCCCTCGCCCTCCCTCTCTCTCCCTCGCTGCAGATCGGCTCAAATTAGACAAGACGGCCTGTGACCAATACTGTCATAATAACATTTTAGAGGGAGCCAAAACATGGCTAAAAGTGTTGAGAGACTGCTGAGATTATAGAACCAAAATTCTTGAAGTGTTGATGCTGGACCTGCATAAAGGGCATTTTCTGCCAGTGATTCGGTGTGATGAATCAGCTGAAAATCTGCCAGCGGGCGAAACGCATTGCAAAGATCTGGCCACTTGACTCGACTTGGTGGCTCCTGGGCCCGAGTTGCAAAGCCGTCTGTCAAGTAATTTGCAGTTTCACCGAGACGGGGGGTAAAATGTTAATAATTCCCTGGTTATGAGAGATCCAAGCTGATAAATATGAAAGGTTTTGCTCACGGTCGTAGTGGCACACGTTATAATTGTCACACGTCTCTGTGTGATTAAACAAGATTAAAGTTAAGACCAGGATTTAATATTCATCTCAAATGTCTACAAAGTGAAGCATTCAAGGTTGGGATTCCATGCAGGAAATGAGGCGATATACACAGAATCAACCTACGCACAAACATACACACACACACACACACACACACACACACACACACACACACACGCTCTTTGTGCTCAAGCATCTTACAGTCAGCAGCAGTGGACGACACTGAACGCGCGTAACCCTTGGCCCTGCGGGGATCGCATGTCAGAGACCTACCTAAACACGCGTGACAAGAGCACACGCTTGTGACAGGCCACATGCTAAAGCGGGTCAAAGGGCGACGAAGAGACGACGAAGAGACACGGGGACGGGGATGGACGGGGGGGGGGGCGAGAAAAGAGAGGGAGTCGCCGGGAGATAGAGGTAGCCTTTCATTCGGGAGTCTCGAGAACTCGCGGGGCCGGGGACATGCACAAGCAGTTAGCGCTGTTTACAAATGCCGGCAGCAGAACCAATGCAAACCATACGGCGCGCAGAGACGCCGGCCTCCGAGCATGTGTGCCTGCGCGGGTGTGTGCGTGCCGCGCCAGAGCAGCAGGTCTTAATGCAGCAAGAAGCAAAACAGAGCTGATGTTTTCTAAAAGGCGCATACCGCTCGGAGAACACAATCCGGTTCCTTGCCCGGTCCCCCCCTCTTGCCCCCCCGCCCCCCTCCTCAACGCGTCTGGTTTTGCTTCCCGTCCGTTCGGGCTTTCTCCGCGGCTCCGAAACCGCCGGCGCATTTCACGGGCCCTGTCCCCGCGCCACCGCAGGTAGAGCTGCCTTTCAGATCGCTGCAGATCGTGTGGCGATGCACTGGGTGTTTGAGAGCTGAATAACTGTATGTGATGACAAGCGCGTGTTATGTTTTAACCCACTCACACCAGTGCGGCTGAACCGGGGCCGGCACGTGTGTGTGTGTGCAAAGACAGAATCAAGGCAGTGAGAGTTTTTACAGTCTCTCCTAATGAGCTAAATCCTATGTATCAGGGCTCCGCGGCGAATATCACCAAATGGTTATTTGACCTAGTTTGGAAGTGGCTCATGCACTGCAGACCTGAGGGCCTCCAATAATTAAGTTTCTCTCTGAATAAAATCAAACCCACATTTATAAAAAATCCAAAACAAATCTCAAGTTTTTTCTAGTTCTAGTGCGTTCAGTAATCGTTCTAAAATATTTCTTTAGTATAATTTCCACTTTGCTCCATCTGAGTTTCAATCTAGAGGACAACAGAGAGTCAGTCTCTCTTTTATTTCATTTTTTGTGTCCGTGGGAAGACTAAAACTTGTACTCTTTGTAGTTTATGAACAAGATGTGTTTACATATTGACTCTGCTTGTCAAATGGTGATATCGGGTACGCATCGCTGAACATCTCGGAGAGGGTTGAGTTGTTGCCAGGCGTTTCATCATGTGAACGGCATCGTAGCTCCTGTTTCTGAAGCTGAAGAAAAACCAGGTCAGCAATTCAATCAAATGGTTTTAATAGCATAAACTCAACCAGACGCGATCACTGCCAGAGCAAGAGGAGCTCATCTGGGTCATCTGCTGTTTAGGAAAAAGTACTTGGCTGACTTAAGGGAAAACGGTGAATTGTTCGTATTTTCACAGGCGCTCTTTTTAGATTCAAAGCCTCTTGTTGGAAAATAAAAAAAACAGAAATCTTAAATCTGCTGGTGTCAGCACCGCCCTACCTCACAGCCGAACCCAAAACAAGCCTACTCTGATTTGACACACTTCCTCTTGATTTTAAATCCCCCCCCCCCAAAAAAAAACTCATGATCCCAAATGTAGCACAAGCCTCATGAAGAATTTCAAGGGTGAGGCACAAACTCTGTCCCAGATCACAACAGCAGAATCACATCGGGTAGATGCAGCCTCTGGTCCAATGGCAGAAAATCTGCTTTGCTCAGGCCGCAGCTTTGACTTGGTCAATTTCATGCTTCCCTTTTCTGGAGAGCGGAGAGCGGGACCTAATTCAAAAGTGTTTGGGAATGGCCTACATTGGGTGTAGCCACTAGTTCAAATGCAGGGCTGAATTCGGCTCAATTTCAAACCGTGTGTGTGTGTGTGTTTCTTTTCTCTGGCAGTTTATTCTTGAGGTTCTTGGCACATATTTCTTTTTTGTTTTCTCCATCCCCCATTCAATACCTCTGAAACTGTGCTACTTCTCCTCTGCACCCTCTTGGCCCCAGCAACTCAAATTCCTTCATCCTTTCACCACTTTCGCTCTCTTATTATTCCTGATTCTACCATGTCTCCACCTTATATCCCCCTCTTCTCCTCTTTCCCTGCCTCTCAGCCTACATCTATCTTTTACCTGCTATCACTTTTCAGCTCTCACTCCGTTTCCTGTCTTGCCTTCCGTCCTGCACTGCACTATATTCCCAGCGGACCGGGCATATGGGTAGCAAGTGTGGAGTGCAAATGAGTGTATGTGTGTAAAAAGTCCGAGAGTGGGAGGAAAAAAAAAGAGATATGGACAAAGATAAAACTGAGCCAGAGGGGATTGTGTGGGGGTGTGTTTATGTTTGTGCGTGCCTGTAAGAGTGAGAGGAAAGAGAGAAGACAAGTACATTATATAAATTATCCTTGTGTGAAGACACACTGAGGACGCTGTTTAAAATACGCTCATGCGAGACTGTGTGTGTGTGTGCGTATGTGTGTGTGTGTGTCTCAACATATCTCAACATAAGTTCTCTGCAAAATGAGGATGTAAGGCATCTGTCTCCTAATTAGACTGGGCTGTGTTTACTGGATTAGTGTATGTCTTGTATGTATACAGCACACACGTATAGAGAATACGATTTATGCAATGTGTATCTCTTTCATTTATGTGTGCGTGTGTGTGTTTGTGCGTGTGTGTGTGTCTGTACGATGGCAGAGCACTTGGACAATTTGCAAGAGTGTTGCAGTGTTTTAGCTGCATACGGAGGGAGAGACATCTCACTCCCTGTCTGACACTCACGCCTGGAGGCAGGACAGAGACGCACACACACACACACACACACACACACACACACACACACACACACACACACACACACACACACACAGGCCAACTGACAAATCCTAACTAGATAGAAAGAGGGAGAGATGAATTTAAGGATGGTGCAATCAGCACAAATTGGAGGACGGGAATAAAGACACACAGTCCAGTTTCAAACAAAGACATTGTGATGGATATGGTATCATAATGACATATGGAGTAGATATTGTAGAGTTCAGTATGAGTGAATGTGAGGAAGACATGCAGACAAACCTGACATAGCTGATGTACGCTGACAGAATGCTTTCATACATATCTGCATCATTCTACATCGACTCTTACATTGAATACTTCTCTTTCGTCCTAATCAAATCACGGAGTGGCTTCTTGTTGGGACCGACCCAAATGCCACATTCCAAATGCCTGTCTTGGGTTTTCGGTGACTAAATGAGGCAACTCACAAGTGCGAGATGAAATTTTGGGGGTTGAGAAAGGATAAGGTATGATACAACTTTAATGCCACTTCACAAATGAAATTTATTTTTGCACCCTGGAGCACCTGTGCTCCACAGACTGAATATTAAGCCGTGCATGAGTCACACATCGCGCGGAATAGTCCTCCTGTATTTTGTTTTTGACTCCGCAAATCATGCCATCAAAATGAAATGTTTCATCGCGTCGTCCTCAATTATTCATTCTCAAGCAGGATCTGTTCTAGGACTGAACGACACATTCTGGCAAATTTTAATTTAAAAGGGAGTGAAACAAAAGAGCAAAAATGAATCCTGTTATTAAACATTGTATCCTAGAACGGAATAATTCATCTCGGAACGCTGTGCCGTCAGATGCAATGTTTTACCGTGTGATAAAGCCGAGCTTTCCTCCAGGCTAGAATAAAAAAGGGTCGCAAAACTGTAATACCATCAACAGCCATTTGAGGCTAGCTCCAAAAGTGACTTGGCCGACAAAAAACACTGTTAGAAACGTAATCATGATGATGATGATGTGGAAATGTAATAGATGAGTACTACAGGAAAAATAACAATATTTACGGTGTTATGAACTGTTGTTTGTCTTAAGAATTGGTTTTTAATACAATGCAATTTAATCATTTGTATACTTATTGAACTCGACTGTATCTGTATAATGTATCTGCATGATGAATGTGTGTATTGGAACGCTGCTATACTCACTGTACTAACTGCCTCTGTGAGATTTACCATCGATGTGCCTTCCTTAGCGTCAAAACAGGACTGCTGCGTAATCTCTCCGCGGCACAGCTCGGAGCTATTGTTCTCCCATCTTTCAGTACTTTTCCTATCCCTCTATTTTTACTCTCACCTTCAGCCACGTCTTGTGATCGTCCCAGTGTCCCACCGCTTATCCAATCTGTCCGATCCTCTGTCCCGGCTCTGCTCTGCCAGCTGGCCGTGGACAGCGCCTCCCTGAGGGGAGAACAGGTGTAGCGACACACACTCCACTGAGCACTCGGCTACCTGTGGCATCGGGTGGGCACGCCACCAACAATGAGCAAATGGACGCGTGCGCACTCGCACACAGGCACACAGGCACACACACACATATTTTTAGTGACAGAAGTGCACACAAACTTACGGATTTAGCTTATCTGCAGCAAAACCAAGCTGGTTGCTCTCAAGGCCATAAAATCAACCCTTGACAATTTAACTTTCTGTAGCGTGTTTGTAAGGCTTAAAATGGGTCAAGCAAGACTCAGCTGACACGTTTTGACAAACACACTGAGATGAATACAGGCTCGGCCGGCGAGCACCGATGAGCACGTTGAATCATAAACGCAGGCAGGAATGACTGACAAGCCATTTTCCACTCTGCACTTTGCCGACTGTGCAATTGCAGGTCTGTTTAATGATGGCGCAGCGACGCAGCGGATGCCAAACGGGTCGAGTGATCTGAACACAGCTAACACGAAAGACCCCGGTCGCGGTCCGTCACGAACGTCATCGCCCCTCCCGCCGTGAGCTGGGATCATTGTTCGCAACTCGCTCGCATTCAGCCGTTTACGACCAGCGTTCAGGCCGCTCTGGTGCATTGGTTTTGACTCTGCCGCCCTCCGACTGAAAACGGAGATCGCCGCCCAACGGCGAAGGGCAAGGGGAGGTTTGACGCAAGTGACGGGATGAGGACCTCTGCATACAGGCAGTGTACAGGCAGATGGCCTCGGCAGCAAGGGGCATTTCCGTGAACCGCTTCAGCAGCAGGGATTTGCATTGTGCATGTTTGCCGCTCTGCAAAAGGCAGAAAGATGGTGAACGCAAGGACACGTCGAGAGTACATTTTGCATTCTTTGAAAGACAAGCGCTCTTTTTTTCCCCCCTTCTTTCAACTATTGAATTGTTTTGTTTATCCTTCCATTACAGACTTGGAGAAACATGAAGGCTCGTGTGCATCCAGATAATCAATCTTGATCTCTCGCTAGAAGGAGAAAGATTGATTTGTTATGTCTTGGAGACGCCGTTTGATTTTTTTTTTCCCTTTCTCTTTTTTCTTTTTTTTTTTTCCAAGATGGAGAGACATGCTTGTTTTGTCTCGCCTGTCTCTTTGGCTCAAACACACTGACCCTTAACAAGACCAGTCGGCAACCTTCGACCCCAAAGACCACAGCGCCCATTGATCATCCGAACAGAGGGATTAACAGTGCACCATGGGATTTGAAGTCCCCGAACAAAGATAACTCTTCATTCCCCCTTAGAATAAGTTTCTTCTCCTCGGCGTTCAGGCCCAGTATCTGTCTGCACGAATCTTGTAGGGAAGGGACAACCAATCTACGACAAATTAGTGTCATGTAGCGATAGCCAGCACTTTTGAAGCCTGTACTAATTACATTTGCTGCGCTGAAATTAACGATACGATAAAAGGAATCTGCTGTTTGGGAATAAATGTTATCTTAATTGCTGGGTAGGATCCCCTTTAGATTTCATTTTGATGTGGATCACTGAAGTCCACTAGCTTCCTGTGGCTGTATGATGAGATGTTAGCTGGAGCGGGGTTTGTTTCTGTGAGGGCGGTAATGTGATCGGAGTGGTAAAGGCAGGCGAGGCTTAAGGGTCTTTTCAATCCAAAGTTAGTATGTGCTGTCATGAGGGGGGTGGGTCATTGAAATGGATGCGATGTGAATCCACTCAGTGTCTCTGGGGGGCTGAAAGAGGGAAGAATTAGATTAGTGGGAGAATGCAATCAGTGTGACTACATTACCGGGTATGATGAGAGAGAGAGAAGAGAGGGGAGATGTGAGTGACAAGACGCTGGATTGCAAAAACTTTTCAAGGCTGCTCTGCGAATGCCAAACGGATGAGGAGCGGGTGGGGGTGGAGGGATGAGATTCTTAGCCACAAATGTAAAATATATTTAAAAAAAACCAAAGCCAGAAAATCGATTAAAAGGTTCTTTAAATATATATGTATAGCATCCGTTATCCCTCCGCGTTTTCCTGTGTCCTTATTTTCTCAAAAATCAAATTACCAAAATACCCAAGCAGGAAAAACTCATGGTCCAACCAAACAACATTATGGAAATTACATATGACTTTGAGGGGAGAGACAGCCGTTTTATAATAACGGATCAGAAGAATAGGAGGGAGGAAAATGTCTGGCACGAGTTTCAGCATTTTGCTGAATAAAGGAATGAGTTGGAGTAAATGGAGAAGGTGGCTGCGAGTGGGAGAGATCCTGCTGAATGTGCAAGCCGTTTCCTTTTACACTATTTACCCCGACTACAAACCCAATTAGCTCAAATCAGGTTCAGTGTTTACACTAGCATCAGGAGATGATTAAGTGAAACCAAGAATTGAGTTTCACGTTTCCCCTTGCCATAGCATTGTGTGCACCCCCTACCACACACGCACACACACACACACACACACACACTCATGTGTCATCAAATAGAAGATTTGCTTTGTAAAAATAGTCTGCTTTATTGGTTTGCACCACTGAATGAAGAAACTCAGCCCCATGTTATTGAAACTATTTGTCCAACTGAAATTCTACTATTGTTGCCCGGCCTATGACAGATCAAATCTCCTGAGCAAAACGCAAACAGACCCCAAACCAGCGCTGAATGGCACTCTATCCACAGAAACCTGGACTCCCCACTGCTTCATCTTGTACTTTCCCTTTTCTTGTGTTTACTTTTTGTTCTGTGTAATTCATCAAAGGTAGACAGTTTGCTGAGATTACAATATGAAATTGTTGTCATTTATAGGTCAGGGAAGTGGAGATGGCTTGTGTGTCCTTAAAGGCACAGTCTGGTGATCAGCTCAGCTGCCACAGAGAAAGATATTTCTCTCGGAAAGTGGAGGGGAACTTCTGCCATGCAGTTCATCAGATCACCAGTTGTAGAAAATTACCTTTATCCCTATATTCAGTTTTCTTTATCACACAGATGGAGGCATTTCTTTGAGTCATTAAATGTTCCACCACCACCCTAACCAAAAGCCCTTTTAATAAAAGCCCTTTGCTCTTTATGTACAGCTTAACTCCCCCAGCTCAAAATCCACTCCACTCATTTAATCCCAACATCTGCCCCTTCTACCCCCAACTTCCCAGTTTTCTCTCTGCCAACATATATCTCTGTGCCAAGTCCTACCCCCACACATAACGCTACCCAGGCCAGCAGGGAAAGCAAACAAAATGGAAGTGAATGGGCAAACATGGACCTAACACAGATTGTTTGGTGTCTGAACCTCTCTCTTTTTTTTCCCCCCGTCTGTGTTGTTGATTTTCCATGGCAGATCAGGTTTAGCTGTTTGCCTCTCTTAGAAGCGAGAAATCATAACAAAACTCCTATACCCGATTGAGCCTATATGAACACGTGCAAAATATGTCAACAAACGCGAGCATGGACTCGACTGATGTCCACATATTTTGGGTTAAACCGGTGCCATTTGGGTGAAATGATCCATGTAAAATCACAGTGTATATGATACACTTTTTCCGCCGCTGCTGTTCATCCAGTGAAGTTATCCCATCAGCGGCCGCCATTCAGAGGCCTTCCCATAATGCCCACTCAATGAATATAAACACATAATGAATTCTCAGCTAATTTGCCCTCTTATCTTTTGAAATTACACCCCGCGTGCTCTTTAGGGAGAATAATGATAGCTTCCTCTTGTGGTTTACTTGCTTTACAAGGCTCACAGGGCTGTGTGTGTGTGTGTGTGTGTGTGTGTGTGTGTGTGTGTGTGTGTGTGTGTGTGTTTGTATATGCAACATGTGTGTGTGTACATATGAGAGGGTGGGTGTCGTATGTATGTTTGTGCTAACTGTGAGAACTTCTTATTTGCGATACCACAAGAGTATACAGAGAGAGGAAATGGTGTAAAAGTAACAAACCTGTCATTGTTTCAACAACATCGGCAGTTTCCCCATGCCGCTCACACCCATGCACACGCAAAAGCACATACACACACACACACACAGACACACACTGCCAAGGCTTTCCCTGGGCCTTAGATCAGAGACAAGTATCCGAATGCATGACTTGGACTCTGAGTGTGACAGTAGCTGCTCACATTATTCATCGCTGTGTGTATTTTTCTTGCTCTGGCAGAGCTGCTCTGGCCCTTCCCATGACCGAATACTGCACAAACTGGGTTACCCTAGTTGATGTTGTGTGAGGCAGACATCTTGGACAGACTGCTGGAACAAACACGGGTGGCAGTGCACTTGAGTTTCGGTTCCAGTCTTGTGTGAATGTGCGGTGGGTTTGGGCAGAAGAGAGAGGAGCACTGTTCATGGACAGGAGATTTAGTTTGATTCTCATTGCTAAGTACAAGCGGCGGGTAACAATTTATATCTAAAGGACGGGGGATGTCCTCAAAGCTCTAATTACTGTGTGGGTGGGTCTTCAAGTTATTCTGGCGGCTCCAGTAGCCTTTATCCTCCTCTTTCCCTCTCTTTGAGCCAGGAGGGTTCCTGGTTCAAAGGTTTGAACTCAGAGGCTCTCACGTTCTGAGGAGTATTAGAGTAATGACAAGCCACTCAGGACCTGACCTGAGACCTCCGTCAGGTTCCATCTCCATGTATCACATGCAAGACGTCGTCGATTCAATGAGGAGTTGTTACGTGGCTCAATGAGAGGTTTATCATGCGAGTTGATTCTACGTGCTATAAAAATAATTGCACTGAAGCCCAATTCCTCCAAAACACAAGAAGGAAAGATGACAAATAAAACAAATGAATGTTTTTCAGCATTAATACCATCTCGTCTGTTTCTAGGATCAATACAGAATCCCAGAATAAACACAATGTGCACACGGCAAAAATCCCCCCGCTCGATTTGTTGGAGACCAAAATAGAGTTAAAATTTAAAAATAAAGACTCGCTCATATCGACTGCTGAATCAGTGTTATCCTGTGATTATGTGACAGTGTTGCATTACCAGGTTAATGTCTGCGGTTGAACGTCCTGCTCTACTGACCATAAAAAGACTGTAAGGGAGAATCTGAGCTGGCCCACGTTGGCCCAAATGTCCTTCCGCTCCTCTCTTATCTCTTTCTTTCCCCTGACCCTGCCTTCTGTCTTTCTCTGCCCTTCATCCCAGTTGTCTCACAATCCTCCCCTCGCCCAGCGAGGGTCATCTTACGGGGGTCACCCACCTTTCACCTCCGCTCATTGAGCCCCCGCTCGTACCTCGCGCTCTCTCTGATCACTTTCTCTCTTCTGCTCCGAGCCGGGCTTGTTATCCACACACCTGCTCACAGTATGCACTCACATGTGTATCGAGGACAAAAAAAACAAACAAAAAAAGGAATCCCTTTACATTTGTGCAAACCACTGTATTCTGTGGATGTAAGATTAAGACAGTGAGAGGAAAGTGGATATGACACACTGTTGTTACTGTATATATGGATGTACTCATTCTATGGTAGAGCCCATGGGTGAGAAACACCCCGCACAGCAGAGAATGTAATATCAACATGTCAGCAAATGTCTTTGGCCTAATTATCATTTGCTTTGCTGCTGAAACACGGGCCAGTATGGCTGGTGACTGATCCAATGAACACTCTCACACACACACACACACACACACACACACACACACACACACACACACAAACACACACACACACAAACACGCACACCATAGTGAAGTGAACACCAGGGCTTTGATGTTCCTACTTTTCATGGACAGCTTTATTCTCTCCCCTCAATCCCCCGCTCTGAAGAGGCGAGAGAGCAGAAACGGAGGCCTGACAGATTCAGCTAATTGAACTGTTTGCTCCGTTTCCACGCGCAAAAAAACAAATGCGGACATGCAAGCAGCGTGTTGTTTTTTGGGTGTGTGCGCGTGTGTGTAGGAGGGAGAGCAAAAGGGAGACTCACACTCTCGGATTAGCACAGACACACGCGGATAAAAATAGAGAAAGATGCACTCCTGCTCTTGCCTGTGTCTCAATCTCGCTCAGGTGTTCACAGACCTCATCATCACTTCCACTTCTGCTCCCCCCTTTCTTCTCCCCTTCATTCTCTGACCTCGACCTTCACGGATCCGCCTCCCCGAGATTCTCCCACTCCGCCTCCTCTCACCACCTCCATCCATCTCCCTCTCATCTCCTCTTTGATGTGGTGATGCGGGGTTATCTGGGACTCTCGTCTGAGGGGAACAGGTAGGGGGGTGAGCAGGGAAAAAAGAGACAGAATGTGAGAAAGGAGGAGGGAGAAGCAGTAAGGGGAGGGGCTGCAGAGATGGTGTGGACCCCCCCTCCCCCCACCCCCCCGGCTCACTCTCTCTGACACTAACATCTCTTTCAACTCACCCACCACATTTCACCAATGGAGGAGAAATTGCAGTAAATGACACTACTGAGCTGGGTTTAAAAACTAACAAAAACACATCCCTCTGCCCAGTCTGGTTGACAGATCAGAGTCTAATTCCGGTCTGAGAATGCCATTTCTGTGGCGTATGTGAGCAGAGGAGTATGGCAGAAAACCAGCAGGACCTCAGTCCGTGCAGTGCACTAAAGATGTCTTTTTCTCTGTGGAGGTTTCTCTCGAGATGAAGGGTTTTGCCGTGTCTTTTTAGTGAAGTCAGGAAGTGTTCTCTCTGAAAATCCCCACGCGGCCCCCTTCGCACCCCGTAGAAGAACACACAGGCGGAGTATTTTTAGCAGATGAACTGCCTTGAAACTTAAAAATAGATGGGACGGAGAGCACATTCTGCTAATTTAATAAGCTATACCTCGGGAGGCACGCCGAGCAGAGGTGTAAAGAATTCAGGTGTTGTGTTTATTGAGCTGTTGAGGGAACGTGAAGTGCACCTAGGAGGAGGGAGAGAAGAGATTTTCTCTGCCAGCTCTCTCCCCTCCGGGCCACCAGGTCACGATCCTGCCAGCCAGCCCACCATGTAGCCTGCCAACTCCATTTAAACACACATGTACACAAAGCCAGACACCTACACACACACACACACACATACACACACACACACACACACACACACACACACACACACACACACACACACACACACACACACACACATACACACACGCACACACAGTTGCTGCCTATGCCTACTGCACATGCATACACTTGACTTGCACACACACACACAGTGCTTATGTGTGTGTGGAGAGTATCTGCTAATGAAGGATCACTTGGCTGTGTGCAGCACGCCAGGACTGAGAGCTGGCCACTAATGAATTGATCAAAGTCTTACAGGTGTATGATGATACGAGGACATCCTCTCAAATGTGATGTCTACCGTATAACTGTCACACAGCAGCTAGACGAGTTTATTAGGCCCAGGGTCCATTTCATTTAAGACAAACTCAGCTGAGATAAATCTCAAACTAACCGACCTACTAACTTTAGCTAAACATACATACAGTTTTGAAACTTTTTAAATACCCATTGAAATACCCTTTTTAAATACCCATAAAGCACACAAAGATGAATGCACACACCCACACGCACGCACAAGCCACACACTGTGGATTAAGGCGGGAATCTTTTGTTAGCAACCCTCAATTCCCTCAAATCCTTTCTGAAGCCGCGAACAGGCAGAATGGACGTCAGGATTTCCGCCATGTTGCTCTTGTTGCTCTGCTTATGATGTCTGAGCCACATGCAAACACCGGCAGGCTCCGCTCTTTCCTCGTACCGACAGGCGGTGCACAGTTTGTGCAGGCATAAATCTGCGACTGCGCTCGCATGTGTCCGTGAGTGCGTATGAGCGTGTGACTCGTGCCCACTTGGCCGAGCTCAGGTGTGCGGTGTGTTCCCGCGGCGTGTCGGCGGGGGGGCGTCCATGTCCCCTGCAGGATGTGTTGATTAGTTTTGCCCAGGCTGAGCCAAGAGGCCTGTCAGGTGCTTAGCAGACTGTACCAAAGTGACACGGGGGTGAACCTGTGTTAGCGGAACACGGGGACCTGCTGATAAACAGCACAAGGACACAGGCAGAGGGGATATGCTCCGAGCGAAAAGGAACTCTTTGGTTCCGCATTTGCTGCAGTATGCCACTGCAAAGTTTCTGCTCTATGCTCGTGACTCTTTTTGAACGATTTTAGAGTTATCATCCAGAAATGGCACAATGACTCATTCTAAATATTTGTCTAAATATATACGCTGTTTGTTTGTTCTAGTTTTAGTTCTTCTAGTTTAGAAAAAGAGTGCCCAACACAGATTTCTCAGTGTTTTTTCTGTTTTTTTCATTCTTATGAATAAATAGAGTGGCTGGAAAACTGAACAGTCTTAAGAACACTCTTAAGGAGGATTACTCACTTGCTAATGGGAGGCTTTAGATACAAATATGACGTGTGATTGAACAGGTAGCTCTTCACACAGGGCAGATTGGGTTTTATCTATAGATCTCCTAGTCAGACTTCAGACCTTTCTATTTGGAGTTTGCATGTTCTCCATATCTGCATTGGTTTTTCCCAGGTACTCTGGTTTCTTCCCACAGTTCAAAAACATGCATTAATTAAAGACTAGGCTCAGGGAACTCCCATGGATGCACTGGAGATTGGCTGCGGGTACAAATCAGCTAAAATTAAGGATGGATGAAGGTCAGATTCCTTTAATTTGCTCTCATTCAACACATCCATTTTTATTCATTTATTTGTTTATATAACAAGTTTGACATGAATTAGAAATGGTGCTTTGCAACAAGCTGTGCACTCAGTCATCTTCCAAACAAACTGTAATTTACACCTCAAGCAGACAGAGCAACATTAGTTTCTTCAGTCATGCTTTTATTCTCTTGGCAAATGTTAGCAAAATTGGCTCTTCCTTTGCCCTGTTTCACGTTCTACCTATTCCAAAGGGAAACGTCTAAAGAGCTTGAAGGAGTTCCTTAATGCATCATGTTTGTTTGCATCATTACGGGGGCGGTTGAAGGGAATCAAAACACTAAACTCTGGTTGTGGCTGTAAAACCCAAAGAGTTTCATGCTGCCGTGCACAGCAAATTTGTCATATAATCATCTGTAATGTCTTCACGATCATTAAAGTCCACTTTTACATTGTATTCTTTCCTCAATTTTGTATAGAAATATAAATTAGTACAGCATTAAATTCTCATCTTTAAACCACTGAGACTGGGTATCATTAGACCCCTCTGATGTTAAACACACACAGTATGTGGTCTGTGCCAGACTTATGTGGGTGGGAATGAGATCCAGCGTCTTTGAAATGAACACTTAAAAGAGTAACATTAATGCAGTGCATCATGCTGTATTGGCGTGCAAGTTAATGAATGGAAAACTGATTTACCCTTTACAGCTACTGCGAATCAGATCAGTTGAATTCAATTCATATTGTAGGTTTGACAGTGTGCGATTGTGGATCATTGTCTATTACCACAGTATTCTAATTCTGTCCTATATCGATATCGATTGCAGGATGCAAAAATATCGTGGTGAAACGAAAGCTGTCAGGTCAGTCTCTGAAATCACAATATCATATGAAAACCCCTGAGAGCATTTTTATTTTTCCTCTGGGTACAGTGTTACTGTACAGCAGAGAGGGATGGAGAGACAGTGACTTAATGAAATCAGAAAGAGTGAGATGGACTTGAGTTTATTGAAGGCAGATCTGGGCAGAGAGGACGTGAGAGATGGGAGCCTTGAATGAAAAGAGAGGCAGGGATGGGAGAGTATGAGACAGAGAGAGGACGGATGGAGGGAAGAACAGTGCGAGCGAAAGGAGGGATCTTGCAGTACCTGTGATGGATGAGCTTTAGCTCAGGTGTGACGGCGCGACCAAATTAAATCACTGAGCAGACAGCAATGAACGAGAGACAAGGTTATCACTTTCGCTCCTTTCCTCCCTCTCTCTCTCTCTCTCTCCCTCCCTTGCTCCCTCCTCTCTCTGTCTACCACCCTGACTCTGAGTCTCATCGCTCTGTCCTCACTTCACTATCATCGCTCTCTGCCGCTCTGCTCTCAGTCTGGAGGGAGAATCGGCCCTCACCTCTGAGTAATGTCAGACACATTTCAATCATGTACTCTGGGAGCCCGCTGCATGACATCACTTTACTTTTTTTAACTTACAAGAAAAGTACAGCTCCATAATAAGAATGCAAAAATCCAGTCCTCTCTGCAGTCATAATAGTGTAGCTTTTATACATGGGCTATCCATTTTAAGCCTTGCTCCAATTATGGGATATCTTAACATACACAGTTATAATGCTATTTCAGCCAAACAGCTCCCTGTTTGCTGAGGAAAATGTGACTCACCTGTGTCCTGACCTCCTCCACTTCCAGCACCTTGAGGATGAACTGGAACACAAGCAGCAGCCAGCCACTAATCCTCCAGAGGCTCTCGGACTGGAATACGCATTCCTGCAGCCAGGTTCCAACATCTGGAGAAAGGTTTTCCCTGAAGAGTGGAGGCGGTTAAAGCAGTATATAAATGTCCATGGTTAAGAAATGAGAGGCTGGATATTCAGATACTGCACAGGCACATGGAGAATGAGCGCTTGGCACTGTGAACTCACAGCAAATCATACAATCAAAGCTTTGACTCTTTTTGGTGCCTTTTCTGTTGCTTTACATGCATATTTAAGTCGACCGGAGACTCTGAAATGCCACTTGAAGTGTGAGTGAATGGCATGTCTCCCTTGCAATTGGTGGCCTGTACAAGGTGTGACTGGCTATAAAGTGCTGAAAGTATGAAGAGAATATATGATCCAAACTATAACAAGGTTCATTCAAGGTTCAGTCATCAGGCACCTTCCCCTCTTAGAGCCAAGCAAGTCTTGTTTAGTATTTTAGTATTTAGTAAAAGTTGTTACAGAGTAAACATGGGATCCTCATTGCTCTTATACTGTTCAGGTTAGATTTCCTCAAGCTGTTTCACCAACTGTTTTAATCCACCTGTAGTGTAACACAATGTTGAAGGTAACTATTAAGTTCTATGACAACTGAGGAAATTTCTCCAGAACAAATGAATACCATGTGCTATCACTGTTTGAATGAAAAGCTTCTTTGAAACAAAGTGAATGATAAACTGCTCTAGATACGGGATAAGGTAAGTAAATAAGTAAATAAATAAATCAGGATACAACATCTTCAGCACAAACAGTAGACACTGTGTTTCATTTCCATCATCGTTATCATTCCACGCAGTTATGTCTCTCCACATGACTGAATTGGCTGACCACATCACAACACGACACAGTGATGGGAGTACTGATGGGAAACGCTGTCTCTTCCTGCTATATGCAAACCTGTTGACAGAGGAGGCTCCCTGAATGGCGACTCTTCCCTAACCTTCGACCTCTCCCCTTTGACCAACCCCGTGGCCAGACATAATGATCCGCTACCATGCTGTTGGTGTTGACATCGAGGGCCCGTTGTCACTGTGTCACCGAGACAATGGCCGGCTTGTATGGGGGGACAATGCCGGATTGTGTGGACTGTAACGGGTTGTGACTCGAAACTTTAAAAAAGATGGATGGTGCGGACAGAGTGAAGGTGGAGTGAGCCAGCAAGGGCAGAGCGAGAGGAAAATGCTGAAAATATTTTGGTGACAATTGGAGCAGCGAGCTGTTTACAAAAGCTGTTTACGTACTTCAATCCAGCTGAATGAAATGCAGATAATCCTTTTTTTTTATTTTGGGGGGAAAATATTTTTCCTCACTGGCATGTTAAATACACAACTCGTGCACTCTTCAAAAATAAGGCACAATACAAGAATCCACCAACTAAATCCAGCCTGAGACTGCTACGATGATGGTTCCCATCAACTCCAGCACAAAATCCCAATCCGCCTTGATGTCTTATGCAACTCTTCCACATGGCTTCTATTGTGGCCCCGATAAACAAGTTGGGAATAAATTAGAGGTCTTACTTCATCACATTTCTTGCGGTGTTTCTCATGCCATCCTAAGTTGATCCTAGCTCTCTTGAGTCGTGGCTAATTCAAACCCTGATCTGAGCAAGTAAATTCCAAGCAAAGCACTTAAACCACACGCACAGACACACACGCACGCTTACACGCAAACACTGAGCTCATCATCAGCAGTCTCATTATGTTGTTGATTCTTGGTCTCCCTGCAGACAGTGCTATTTACCCAATGTCTCCGAGAAGGGGGTGATGGGTAATGAGACTGATGTGTGCAGGGGTGCGTTCGAGGTAATTTGTTTGATACGAGACCTGATGGGAAGTGAAAGGATCAAAAGATTAAAACAGCTTTTTTTCCTCTTTTTTTCCCCTTTCTTCACCTGCCCTTCATCTTTTTCCCGGCCCTCCCCTCCCCATGCAAAAAATGTGTGGAAACAGTAGCTGTCTCCGTCTCCTGTTCTCCCCGTCTGCTCCTCTATTCATGGTTAAACCCTCACCCTGGCCGGCTGCGCTGTAATGACGCATATTCCCACGCACACACGTGTATTCACAGGCAGACAGAGGTGTACACCTTCCTCGAGGGCTGTTTCTCACCTGTGACCTTCTACTCCCTCATTAGCTCATCCCGACCCTTGAACCCATGACGTGAAGCCCCCAGGGGAGCAAAGCTCCCTCAACAGGTGGACTCAGGTGACACACAGGTGTGGCTTCCTGGCGCAGCCTTTACTCTTTCATGTCTGCACACAGGTTTATTACATTATCTAGAGATGAAGGGACGCACACTGTCACACAAGGCAGCAAACAAATTATCATTAGGATGAGCTGGACTCGATTTATTTTTTCAAAGGTAGGGCCTGACTTTCATCTGAATGAAACTCAAGGTCCGTATGATTTATTTCAGCGTTTCTTACGGAGATTAACACCATGTCTGCAAAGTGCACCTACCTAGTGAAAGCTGGGTATCAGGGGTCTGGTTTACTCATTTCAAGACTATAATAATATCAAAGATATGCACAAAAAAGCCTTTTCGTTTTAAATCCGGGATTTGTTCTGTCTGCCATATGTCAGTTCATGTCATGTATAATAAATGTCTGGCGCTGGCCTCTAACCTGCTTCCAATGCATTTAGCATAACCTTTGTTCAAGTAGCCCTGGACGTCATCTCAGCCATGACGACGGACCGGTGACTTCCTGAAAGGTGTACCCAGTCTGAGTCTGTAATTCCATCCTGACAGTGAGCCGCAGTTATTAATTCAATAGTCAATGAAAGTTAAGGGAAATTGAGATGGACAGATCACTCACACTGCAAGCGGCAGTTGGCAAACCATTTGTTCTCCTCCTGAGATCCGTTTTCCACCGTGTCACCTGGTTGACATCAGCAGGCCGAGTTTGGTCGATTGTATATCTGAACTTCCCAGTTCAAGGAGGAGCTCGTGCCAGCTGACTGCATGCCAGCTGAGCACAGCATCTGCTAGTTATTGAAACCGTTTTATCAACTTTGTTGGAATAATGTCTGGAATCTAGAGAAAGAAAAAAATACAATCAGCTACAAATATGCAGGGATGTTTTAGTTAAACTACAATTTCAATAATATCTATAATATCTTTGTGATGTAGTCCATCATAAAGGCCATGTCTTTCAAGTGTTTTTTTTTCACTACTTCTCTTTTTATTTGTGTGTTTTGTGGTGGTTTTGAATGAAAGAGCATTATATTGAAAATGTTTCTACATCACAATGTTTGCCACCTCATAAATTGAGGATAAAACAGTTGAGGATGTATAGAGCCAGTGGTTCTCGACCTTTTGGGGCTTGACAATGTGTAGCCGTTCCTCCCTGTCATGTTTCAGATGTTTATGACTTGCTAGTTCCACCAAAGAGACATTTCCCCTCTGAACTTCTCAGATGGTTTCATTTAAACAACTTTTCAAATGATCTAACATTTCACAGAAAAAATAAAAAAAATGAAAACCCTCCAAAGATTAGGGAGAAGTCCTTAGAAAAACTGAAAACAGACTTGTGAATCGAAATTTTGTGCTTCTTTCTTCCCCTTTCCCATGACCCTTCGGGCTAATCTTGTTAGCCGCTGGATATGCCTGACACCCTGATCAACCACTACAGTAAACAGCACACTAGATAATTTAAACCTGCTCTTGCTCTGAGCAGCTGCGACAGCAAAATACTGCTAAAACACACGGATACACTAACAATCTAATCATGTCACATGGAATCATGCATCTGCAGGACGCCGCTTCTACTTTGATCACTGAAGTGCTTCGTCCAAGTAATACATCTACTTTTTATTTCGCTTAAGCAGGATGAATGCACCTTAAAAACTAAGAAGGTGCTTTTTCAGTGTTCCGTGTTTTCTCAGCCACTGCAAAATCAGAAAAATGATCCAATTGATGATAATACAATTTATTTCAGGAGTTTCAAATTAGATTTCACAACAGCATAAAATGTTTCAGCTTTTCCTGATTACATTTTGATCTCACTTGATGTTGCTCAAATGAAATTATCCAGCAACTTTGTGGGAAAAAATAAAATAAATAAATAACAGGACACAGAAACAAAATAGGGATGAGGCTGCTGTTGCCACTGTTACCAGGAGCAAAGGCTGACAAGATGTCAATCAACTTTGCAAAGCAGCCAAAGGCAATTTGGAGTGAACAACCCCCCACCCCAAAGAAAAAAAAAAGCACAGTAGCTAAAATGTATTCACAGATACAACATAAAAGGTGACATTTGAAAGGTAGCACATTAGTGAAATGCACTGGATACATTAATTCAGTGTGGCTAAAAGCCTTGTTAGCATTCACAGTTTGAGTCTGAATGTACAATTATGAGACAGAGAGGAAGGATGGGAAAGAGAGGGAGGAGGTTAGATAGAGAGAGAACAAAAGGCAGTGGAGGAGAGAGAGAGAGAGAAAGAGGAGAGGGAGAAAGAGTCTTTCATGTCTCCCCTGAGTTTGAAAGGACTGCCTTTCATGTGAGCATTGTCATATTCTCTCTGTTCTCATTCCATTTGCTCCACCTCTCTTCCTGTGATAAAGACATCACTCTTTTAGTACAGGGAGGGCAATACAGACGAAAGTGTGAGTGTGTGCACTCACTGGAGTGTCTGTGTGTGTGTGTGTGTGTGTGTGTGTGTGTGTGTGTGTGTGTGTGTGTGTGTGTGTGTGTGTGTGTGTGTGAGAGAGAGAGAGAGAGGAGCAACCATCACTCACTGCTGACATGTTATATGCATATGGAGGTGGAAGGTGTGTGTATTAAAATCCAAGTGTTTAAGCAAGAATCATGTTTGCATGAAACAGAAGAAAATCCGCAACATTCATTTTGACTTGTCTGTTGGGATAAACGCAAAAAAAATCGTTACGACCAGAATCTGCAAAAACGCTCACTGCATACTTTATTCATGTGTTTTCCCCAAAATATCTGCTGCTGCCAGCTACACCATGATTAACGTCCATGGCTGTGTTTGCAGACAACTCAAAGCACAGTGAGGGGAAAACTAGCAGCCACACTATACTGCGAGGCAACGCTGACCCAGGGCACAGACTGGGACAGTCAACCTGTTTGATGTCTGACAAAAACAACCGTCCTTCTCTAACCTTTAGAATAGAACAGGAAAGTTTCACTTCCATATTTGCTTTTTTTATTTTTTAATCTGATAAAACCAACAATTAATCCTTTGCCTCAACCTCTCGTCTCTCCCGCTGAGCCAAATCCTAAAATGTCTGTTCTGTTCTTCCGTGCCGCAGAGCCTCGCTGTCGTCCAAAAACTATTAGGAACACATCAGTAAGCCACACTTCTGCAGTGGGTCACCTCTTAATTCATTATCGTGAACACACACACACGCATGCACACGCACCCACACACACACGAACACACATACACACACAAAGCGTTCAAACCGATTCAGTTCAAACTGAGTCTTGATCTCAGGCCAGGTCTCCCCATGACATGTCTTCAAAGATTCAGTGTTGAGGTGGAGCTAATAGCTTCAGTGGAGCTGACGGGGCAGAGACATCACAAACCGTTGCTACACAGACACTAAAATACTGATGGTTGGGGTCTTTTATGGGAATTATTGACAGCAAGAGAAATCCAGAGTTTAAACTGACCCACATCTAGCGCTTGGAGAGCGAGGTCAGATCACATTTCTTGGATGCCACACTTCCCGAATTAGGGTGGAAAATATTGCCAGTAGCTATAATCAAGCCAGCAACAGTATAATGATTTTTATTGCCTATAGTGAGGAGATTGACATGGGACACTGTTGGAATATCTTTCTCATGGAGCACAGTGTTGAATGAAGGCTCTCAGTTGGTTGTAGAAATCAAGAAAGACCGGATAGTAGTCTGGGTCGTGTGTTTTTCTTTTTTTTTAATTTATGTATTCTTTTAACGTTGTTTCATCTCCCTTTCCCATGGGTCCTGTAGGCAGCGAATTGCGTCGATTTGTCTGCATTTACGGGCCTGCGGGTGAAGGTCAGGAATGTTGAAGCCTCCAACTGAGGACCGTGGACACTCTCCACCACAAAGACAGATAGATGATGTTTGTGAATCCCTGCCCCACTGTTTTTCCCTCAAAACCACAAATCACATTTTATAACCCACCACCCCCCATTCCTCTCCTCTCTCCCACCTCCCAGCCTCCACACGGATTTAACATTTTTTTCCTTTTTTTTTCTTTATTTGATGAGGCTCACTTTCCGCTAGCATGCATGCAGGGCCAAGGGTTTCACAAAGCCCCTCTTTCTGTTGTCCGTGGTACCGGGGGTGTGAGGGTGTCGCAGGTTACAATAAGTTCCACCTACTGATCTTAATTGGACCTGATGTGTTGTTCTGCTCCCAGGACGCCTGTTGAGCTCGGTTCTGTTCAGTTTCATTGTAAAGCAGGCCAAGAACTCTTGGCAGGCTCTGAGCTATAAAACACTTAAGGCGCAAAAGCTTTGCTAAAAGGAGCTGGCGAGAGAGGATGGACCCGAAAATAACTGTTATTGTTTTTTCCTCTTTTTTTTAACAATTTCTTTTCGTCTCCTCTCTTGTGCTCGCCCACACACTCACATCTGCTCATCACAAGTTACAGTTGAAGAGCTACAGTTTTCTTTGGATGATGTTGTTTTGTCATTTAGGGTTTCATTTAAATGCATCTCTTCCTAACTTTGTTGCAAGCTTTTAAGGGGTTATGTGTCCAAAGCTGTGCAAGCGAGGCCTGCCGAAGTTTGATATGCCATGGCACACACGTACGCTCACACACGTACATCTTCCTGCTGCGAAGTCCTGACGCCCCTTCCCTGCTGTGACGGTTTTCGTTGGAATTTCCCACTCTGGTGTGGAACGCTGTTTGGAGGGATCTGGAAGTGGTAATGGAGTGGCTGTAATTCAGAGGGAGGGACGACCAACTTCCCTTTGAAGCCGAAGACACAGTCTGCGAGTGTGTGAGGGCCTTTTTTTTTTGGGCTATTTGTTTTAGGGAGTTTCTCTCAAACCAATTAGAGTCTGTCGCTGGGGGACAAGCATAATAAGCAAGCAGCACAATCAAATATATTTTCAAAATAGAAACAGTTTTGGTGTCCCGCTGAAGTGATTATAGATCAAACGTGTAGAATAAAGTGTCTTTAATAGACTGTTGGGCTCTCACAGCGTACAGTGTTTCTTTTTCTTTCCTTTGGTCAGTGGTATGTTGAAAGGAGATAGTGTGAATGTACTGACCCTGGCTCCCTGTGAGGAAAACAACTGAGGCCTGCACAGGATATGAGCAGCCCTCAGATCATGGTAACTCGTGTCTGCCTTGATGGTTAGTGTAGGGTGGGTAAGAGCAGCGGGGGGGCATTTAGAGCTGTGTTTGTTGCATGTGATTGCGTCTGGAAACAGGGCACTAAAGTTGAGGTTGTAAAATCAAAACAATGAGCTGAAAGAAACTGAAACTGCTTTCTAACAAAGAACCTGTTACCTAACATATTCTGTGCAGGTATGAAGATCATAGTCAAATCATGGTTAAAAAGAAGTGAGGACACAGTACTATGTGGCAATTTGATGACCCAGGATTACCTAGAATTTAGATTTAAGCTAATAGATGTGCTAAGAAAATAACTACTATTATTATTAATAGTAGTATTAACAATTGTGTGTGCATTTTAAGCTTGATGAATTTCCTCCTACTTGTATCCCCTGTGAAGAAGTAGCTTTGAAGTAGCTTTGTGTTTCTAAAATTAACACAAGTAAGCTGGTCCAGAGATCTATCTGCTACTCTTTCCAAGAGCACTTAATGCCAGACAATATAGCCACATTACCAGCCTCTAAACTTAGATGTAGGAGTTTACAAGAAGCACTCGAAGGCAGCCGGGTTGTGTATTCTGAAGTGTGTGTGTGTGTGTGTGTGTGTGTGTGTGTGTGTGTGTGTGTGTGTGTGTGTGTGTGTGTGTGTGTGTGTGTGTGTGGTGTGTGTGTGTGTGTGTGTGTGTGTGTGTGGTGTGTGTGTGTGTGTGTGTGTGTGAGCGCGTGATCACCTTGTGCCAGTGCTGAGTTGCAGTGCACAGGACCACCTCTGATGATGGTGAAAGAGACAGTCCATCACGCCCACTCATTCCTATCCCTAGTCCAGCCTCTCCTGTGGGATCCATGTGGTAAGAGAAAGTGAGAGAGAGAGAGAGAGAGAGAGAGGGAGTAGATGGGGCAGAAGGGGAGGAAAGGAGAGGGGAGCAGTCTGTCTCCCATTAACATCATCTCTATAGGAGCCCAAAATGGGCTCTGTCAGCAGAACACTGGCCTGCTGTCAGTGGGAGAACATGAGGACGAGAGGGACGCAGAAGAAGAAAGAAAAGAGAGGTAGAGCGGGTCTGGGTTTTATATGGAACACCTTATATATCACTTATTACTATAAATACAGTCAAAATATATGAGCTTCACGGAGCCTGATTTGAAAGCTCCAGCATGTGAAATCCCTCTCTCCTCGGAGACTGATGCAATCTTTCATTCGACTGATGCAGTTCCGAAGCGGCAGAACAATTCTTTAAATTGATTCTGCTAACTCTGTCCAACGCTGAAGAATTGACTCGCAAATGCTTCGTTTTGTTCACCTTTGTGGAGACGACAGCTTTGCGGGCAGGAGCACTTTTCCTTAGTGACAGCCAATAAAGCAGCTTGTTGAGGGTAAGAACGTTGGCTCTGGTGGCGCTAGACCAAGTCCAAATTCAGACACTGATCAATACCAGATTTATTGGCTCTGCTTCTATAACTCCGTCAGTTCTTCTCATTTACTTGAAGACATTGCACTTTGGAAAACTGCTCGGATTTATTTTTGAACTCTTGAGTGCTAAAACCTCTACTTATCAATATTTTAGTCGGTGCTCTTTCAGTAGCCATGAACCGAACACACACACCAGCTTCATGAACCAATATCATATTTTATAAAGCATGTCTTCCACCCACTGATCAGTTCAACTTCAAACTATCGCTTGAAAGCTTGGGCTCACATTGAGGCTCATGTTATTTGAAGGGAATAAAGACAATCTTGCGGGTGAAGTGCACCAGGTGCAGACACCAACATCTGGGTTCACATAAATCACTGCAAAGTGATTTTAACCCTGCATGCCAGCATAGTCATAAAGCATGGAATTGCTTTCAGACCTGTGTAACTATGTCTGTGTGAACAAAATAACTTTAACAGATTGATAGATCCCAATTCAATTCGGCAGGGATTTCACTCGAGTAAATATATCCGGATTATTAATTTTTGGGAGAAATCGGACATAGCTGTCCCAGAGTTTAATATGTTGCATTCTGCCGCCCTCTTATCTTGCTTTTGAAATATTTTGAGTTTCCTTTTTCCATTCACTGCTTTTCAATTGTGTTCTCATGAAAAATCAACACAGAAACCACTTAATTCATCATATCAGATGTTCCCCATGCAGCACTTTATTTACATTTGAGGTCATCAATGTCTGTGATGCTGCTTGACCCCTCTGTGTTTTTTGGCCCTCCTTACACGCACTGGAAGCAGGCAGGAAGACAGATGGGGGCTGCACGGGGCCTCTGAACAAGTTCAACAGAAAAGAAAGCCTCAAGAGCATAAGTAAACACAAGGAGAGGGAAAGTGAGCCACAAGCCCTCTATTGAGAAAGATGCACTTCATTTGCTCCAACACAGACACCATAAGTGACCATAAACTCCTCGGTCCCCTTTGCTCTGCCCATCTATCTCACATGTATGATGTCTGTGTTTGGACTCTAACCATTATGGGCCATGATCTTTGATTTACACTGCACTGTGTTCCAGAGGCTACACAATGACAAATGGCTGTAGTGTAGTTGTGACATGTTTAAAACCCGGAGTGCTCTGTTTACAGTCCCAAGCCTTTGTTCAAGCCCAGTGTTTCTGGCTTGACAAGTGGGAACCAGTGGATTGTCTTGGATGCTCTCGAAACTGCCACGTAGCCACAGAGTTATTGGAAGGAGGAGAGGCTTACCATGATTATCAAACATTTATGAATATAACAGAAGAGACACATTTGAAGTTGGATTTTTGAGTCTGCAAGCAGTTTGTGAATACACAATATATATATATATATATATATATATATATATATAAAGGAAGATACAAGACAAGATCAAGCATCAAGTCCTATAAAGTCAAATCAAAAGCAGGAAACAGAAACATATCCTTGCCTGGATTAACTTGATAATGGAAAGTCCAATGTGGAAGACATGGAGTTTTATCGGTACATAATGTCATATCTAATCCTTCGCTTTAGGAGGAGCATACATTACTGCCTGCATCATCTGTAATTTATGTTTTTTCCTTAGATTATTAGATGTGATCCAATTAAAAAGTTGCATGACACATTCATAAATTGCTGATCATTTTTCTGCCTTGACTAATGTTGGGCTGTGTGCTTTCCCAAAACCATGACCGATCATTAAAGGTAATAAATAACAGTAATTATTACAGTTTGGACAGAAATATCAGATTCAGAGTCAAAAAGCCAGATGATCGGTCATGATCACCCGGGGATCTTGATATAAATGCATCCGAGCTGTTAGAAATAATTTAAACTTGAATAAACAAGGATGGTAAAAAAGGAAAAAAAAAAAACACTGTCCTGGATGAACTACATAGTTTTATTTGAATGAAGCATACACACACGCAGACACATACTTGGCCCATACTGCAGTGTTTACAGTGAAACCTTTGATGGTTTCATTATTTATGTGCACCCTCGGACATTTAAGCACTGCACAGGATTGGTTTAAGATTGAGGGAGAGGAATAAAATAACGAGAGTTTTATGATTGCTGCAAAATTACCAACATGTGGAGTAAAACCCAAACCCCTCTGTCTGCCTGTCAAGGAGAGAAAAGACTCATGAATTAGAAAGTGAGTGTGTACGCGTATGTGTGTGTGTGTGCATGCGTGCATGTCTGTGCATATTATTGCAGTTGAAAATCTGAGAGCCGATTAAACATTGCAACCACTGCACATTTACCTCTTTATCACTTACCTATTGTATCCTTCTCAACACAGTTTCAAACATTATGGATCAGTCCTCATCATACTCTGCTAAAGAGAGCGCATTTAAATAGGTGTATTCACAAAACAATGATGTCATAAAAGGAGTGAAACAAGAAAAATGAACACCTCAAAGTGTGAGGTTTCCCTGCAATGACAGAGGTCACCTCACAAGAGGAATGGGGGTCCGCAATACTGCATCTATCTCTTAACTGGGGCGACGATTCATTTAGGCCGAGCACTAAGCTTCAAATCCCCAATGTAGTTGATCCGAGCCAAACAGACTTTATTAATTACGTGCTATATCAAACATGAAACACGTGTCGACCGTATCATGTAGACAGAGGAAGTAGAGAGATGGAGCACAATGCCAAACAATAGAAAAAAAATATTTGGGTCTGAGAAACAAAGGAAGTGTGACATGGACATGTGGGTTATACATCTGAAACATCTGGAGAGATGGAGATGCAAGCGGTTAATCATCGGGCTGTTTGAAGTCAAAGTATTACCCCCAAATACTCTGGCACTTGAAAACTTTCAACAGGTTGATACATGCGCGGCAAATGCTTCTACACGTCTCTATGATTTCAGCTGTTTCAGGCACCTAGTAGAACAACAAGGTCGCGCGGCAAGTGCACACAGTGCACAGCTTTTTCTCAAGGAGCATCACGGTGATCTGTCTCTGTACCCGCGCCGCATTCTCACTTTTTTCAGCATGCAGGTGGGTGGATTACATGCAGGACATATCTAGCAGGTGCACGTCCATTAGTGCCCTTGCATTTGCAGTGGGGTCACCAGCTGGGGAGAACCAGTCCGCACTTTATTTTCACGTACTGGTGCATTTGTGGGCCCCTCTATTGTCAGAGCCTGGCAAGCCTCGGTGAGGCTGGCTCCTGTGGTTGTTCTGCAGTAGAAAGAGGAACCACTCTCAGAGCTTACCCCCGCACCATGAATCTCCAAACGGCCACACTTGGTACTGCTTTGGTTACTGCTTATTAGAAGATATAATGAATTCATCATAGTACATGCAGAAAAAAAAGTAACAGGAAGTCAATCAGCAGCTTGCTTAGGTTGCTTTAATTTGATTGGCTTGTGATCAGACAGAGTTGCAATAGCAACTTCAATGGTACTGTCATGCAAATTTCTCTTAAAAAAAATAAATAACACAAATAGATTGCAGAATCTCATGGACTTACCAGACCACACTTGTGTCTTTCATATGCTAAATTTGTCAAGTGCAGTGCTCAAAGATGTTGTGATGAGAGCTTAGCCACGACCAAACGGATCTCTTTGTCATCTCTGGTGTTTTTATTCCAAAAGAGTGTCTGATCATTTTGCCTTGCGGGAAGTCAAGTGTGTCCCAGACCCCACTGCAATTTTAAACTGCTCGGTTCTAAGGGATAGCAGGTGTTGGCCTGTCTGGGAGTGGACTGTCCAAAGTGTTGACCTCTACTTAGCCCAGAGCTCCTGTGAAAAACACATGTCCGTGACCATCAAAACCGTGAACCGTGACCCCGCGGTTTAATGGTACTGAGACTCGCATGATATTCAACACCTAAACTTGACCACAATAATATTGACAAGTCTAATGGAGGTCAAAGGATCTCCAGCGATAACAGGTTTGATTTGGCTCGCCACAATCCTTTCCAATAAGCCTCCAAAGCTGTGGCCAAGTCATTAAAATATACACAGGCTCAGAGCACCAAGGCAGGAATCCTCACTGTATGTATGCTCTCAAAACATTGATGCTCCTCTCACTTTATTTGGATAGCTTCGCAGCGAGATCCTTGCTTATTTTCACCCATAAGTGCCCAGGAGTAATCAAATCCCAAATGAAATATTTTCTTTGCCGCCAGCACCTTTTCTGCCTGCCGTTTTTACTCCCAGAGAACCATCCTGTCAGACCCTGGCTGGCTTTCCAAACCGGGGATTTACGGAAGATTAGGGAAAACTATGTAAATGACACTGCTCCTGCGGAGTCAAGCGAAACGTAAGACCCCAAAAGAGGGAAAATGGGAGTTGGGAGGAAAGCGACAAGGCGGGTCCGTGGAGGAGGGGGAGCACATCCTCGGGAATTTCCCTCGGAAATCTTTGGATTATCCCACTAGTTTTAATGAAAGTTGTCAGGATTAAGGATGCCCAAGTCCACCGAGGGCGTTGCTGGACGAGATAGGTGACGGTACATGGACAAAAAGAAGGATGGAGCGGGATTAAAACCTATTATTCTCCCACATCTCTTAATACATGGAGAAAAGAAAAAAAGAAATCCATGACAGGGATCAGTGATTGGGCCGACAGGTGAAAGGCAAAAATGAATATAGGAGGAGTTGCACACACATCTGTTAAATCTGTATCTCCCGAAAAAAAAGATGCAAGTTGAGAGTCCTAGATGTACTGATTAGCTGTAATATCATCACAAAGCCCTCCACCACTCCCCCCTCCTCTCTCCCCCCTCTCTCATCTCACTTCCACGTCTCCATCTTCCTCCCCACCCTCCTCCCCCTCCGTCGGTGATGAGCCGGTCACCTCGGTGTCAGTGGTGATGGCTAAGTGGGAACTTGAGCACTTCCTTAATCAATCTGGGTAATAGAGAGCAGCTCGCTGGCCACACATCTTCATACTCTCGCTCACAGACACACGCTCAGCGACCTGTCATCTCTCATTCTCCGTCATCCCGCGATTCATTGAGGCGTCGAGCTCTCTCTCGTACGCTGTGACAAAGGAAGTAAACAGATTTGACACATCGCTGTTGATACACCTGCACAGCCAAAGAAGCACATCAAGGATAGATTAGCACAGTGGTGCATGAATTCGCAAAACGCACACAGGAAATTATAAAGTGCACATAGTCTGGGAGACACACTCAGACAGACGCGCACACACTCCACGTTCAGAGGGATATAGGCAGACAGCTGGGAATGTCACGCATGCACACTCGACAGGCGATCCAATAAAGGAGAGGACACAGCCAGGGCGAATACCTTGATAAGCTGCGGTATGCTCTGCGCAAACACTCGACTCCCTTTAAAAGTGAACAGTTTGGGCATGCTGGTCAAAGCAAAGCGGCTATTAATGCAGCAGCGATGAAGAGGAGGGGGACTGAGAGACGGCCAGCTGCTCGTCAGCATCATCGCGAGGCACACAGCTGTGCGTGGAAGTGCATGCATGTGTTTGTCCAGTGTGTCAAATGAAGACGTCTCCCCAGACGGGATCTATCAGCACATTCCAGCCCTGCTGTCGATATCCAGCCACATCTGCCTACTATCCCCAATATATTTCCTAAATCCCACTCTCCTTCCTCTGTCTGTCTTTCACAAACTTTGTATTCGTGGCTACTTCCTGCGCCAACTCATATGTCTTTCAGTTCTTTCTCTTTCCCTCCCGTGTCTCTGTCTTTACACAAACATCTCTCTCCATGAATTTTTTTCTTTTTCTTGCTCCATGGCTCTATCCTTGTTCTCACCCTGCGTTGACCCAGTCCAAATGGCCTCAAGATGTTGCTGCAATTCATTTGCATTTACTTACATCTCGAGTACAAACACAGCCAAGAAAACCTGGGAGGAAATTTTGACCACATAGTTCATAGCAGGAAGCGACTGGTTGCAGATTGTCCCGTGTGACGTCCTCCCAGGACTTGGATATGGAAAACAGATTTGCATAGAGAGCACTTAAAAGTTAGCCGATTGAAGTTTCCTAATAGTCAGACCTTCCGTGTTGCGCTGTCACTCTGATGTTTCCAGACAACAAGTGTTAAGTCAGCCATTTGAGGCCTGTGGGAAGTGCTTAAGCTACTATGACTGTGCGGCCTGTTCCTGTCAGTTACATTACTGCCAATGTGCATGTTGCCTCTGTAAATTGGACACTAATTATATATTTTATGGCATATGAAATTTAAAAATCTTCAGGTGCTATGCAACCACCAGATTTGACTGGCAATCATGAAACAGGGATGTGAGAAATCATTACGTGTCCGCTTTTTTATTCCTAATCATTCCTAGACATAACACTAGATCACATGTTTAATATGGACAGACAAGACAGACAAAGCAAAGGACTGGGAGATATCTACAGGAATTGTAACTGTTGCACTGGCTATTTCTTTTATAGTCTGGTTAGAAAAAGATTTCTCCTTGCAACTCCTCATTAAGATTACCTCCTGGAAAACACAAGACCTTTAGTGGTGACTTCATCAGGCACTAAAGGTTTCACATAAAAATTTGAACAAAACCATTACAGATTTTGACCATTGCCACCGCAACATCTCATCCATCAAACTGCCTCATTCAGCCCAAATTCCTGTTGTTTTACAAGGCCAACAATGTGCCCTCCTGTAATTTGCTCCCCACCATTCTATGTCTAGAAGGAGACACACCACGGTGTCAAGATATTCTCTCTCAGAGTTTTTTGTCTTTATATGGCTTGAGCCAACTTTAAAGAGCAGTCGTATATTTTGCTTGTTGACTTGAAGGAACAACAGTATCCATCTGCTCTGTAGTACGAAGGCTTTCCATTGGTCATGTTTGGACTCAAGAGGCAAGTAAACAAGTCAACTTATTGACATTGATTTGGCAACTTCTGGCTCCCCTTCCCATCATTCACCCAGTCCCTATCTGCTGTGTGCCAGTCACTCCGCTGCCTTTCAAGACTAGAACTCTCCCCTCTAATCCATCCCAGCTGTGGCAGATTGCATGGCCAATTAAAGAAAAACTGTTTGGCTCGTCTCAAACGAGGTGACCACATGTTGCAGTGTGACCTCCCCTCCACTCTGCCTTCATCCCCTGTGGGACCTCACCTCGGAGGATTCAGGGGTCACACTGCTTGTGGTTTCTTCCTCATTGGAGCAGGGAGGAAAACATGAAGACTGCAGATCAGGGACAATTAGCTCCAGCTCTGACTGGGCGCCCCCTCCCGAACAGCCTCCTAAGAGGTCACCGGGGCCACCTACCATGTCCACACCTACAGTAGAGGGCAGTTGTCAATGAAGTGATTTACCCCCCTGCGCTACCTGTCATGCTGATCAGTCTGCGTTTTCTTGCATCGATGGAAAGGGGGTGAAGGTTGAAACCACATGGAAGCCGCAGAGCTGAGGGCTTGGCTCGCTTTGGACGCAGAGAAAGAGACATTTCTGCTGCTGTGGAGGGATTACGGCATCATTGTTTCAGAAAGTTCTGGATGTGAGGACGGGTCAGAATGTGCTTAGCTGGGGACACGGTTGAGAAACAGAGGTCAGACGTTAAAAGCAAGCGAGACCATTGTGTGAGGCTGCTTAAATGAGGCTATAAATTTATAATCACATCGCATAAGCAGAGGAGGGTGCATCACCCAGCAAAAAGGGCGAGAAGGAAAACAAACGCAGGTCAGCACATGGGGCCACGTCTCGCTGTCGTCCTCTGTGTGACTGTGATGTGTGTGTACACATGTGAGTGAATGTGTACCCATGCTGGTGCCTGCATCCATGTCCAACATGGTGTTTGTTTTCCCTCTTAAGCCGCCGTTGGCGCCTCCCCTCCAGTCAGGAGCATGAAATTGAAACAGCGCATGGTCTTCCCATAATGCTGGACGTAAACAGGAAATCTAATCACAGCACTGCAGCAATGCAAAGCCCTGATACTGTAAACATATATAAGCTTACAGTATGTATACAGCAGAGGCATATATGTGGATAAGGGAAAGTGCCCTGTATAGATTTGCCTCTGTAAGACACTAAAGCATTCCTGCTCTCTGAGGTCTGCACAGTCTCATGCTGGCTAGTGGAAACAGATGCGCTCGATGTAACGATATTCAATGCAATTCATGATTCTTACTATAGAAAATTATGACCATTTGTGACCGGCATGACCTTGCAAATGCAGAGTTACTACAGAGCACTTGCGCCACAAACGTGTAGTTAAGGTGGTGCATACGAAAAAGAAAAAGAGGGAGATGAGTAAAATACACAGACACTTTTTTTCTTTTTTTGTCTTTTGGCATGAGGCAAGACTTGGCAAGATGCCAAATGATTTTGTACCGGGCACCTTTAAGCCATGCATCACATGCATGGGGAACAATCAAAGCTATCAAACATTCAAAAGCCAAAGGCATTCGAAGTAGCAGCTGATGCTGATGTTGTGTCCAGCACATCACATTGAGATTTATGTGATAACACAAACTGCTGATGGAAAAAGAGGAAGAGAAAGACAAAGATGAAGGGGGGTGGTAGCGGACAGATGGACAGAACCACCCAAAAGAAAGCAGACAGTGTTGCTCTCCCCATTACTGTTCAGGGCTTTGATATAGAGCAGAGAGAGGGGTGGCTACTATATCAAACCCAGATCTCCCCTCGGCCTGCCTCATTTTTGCAGTCATCTGTGTAATACCAAGATCAATGTGAATGAAATCACGCGGCTGTCTCCATTACGACTGTCCTCCTGTTAAATCTCCAACAAAACGAGGGAGCAGTTCAACGGACCCTGCCTGAGAGCTATTTAAGCTGCAGGCCAGCCGGACGACGAGTCTGATTCATTCAGCATGCTTTGAAATTGGAAAATGTCTTCTTCCCCAATGTCAGCACCATCGCTGTTTCTGCTTTTGCTAGTTTTATCCTCCCCAGACCCCCCCCCCCAAGATACACACACACACATACACATACACACACACACGCCATCCCTCCACCATCCATGCTCTGGACTCGCTTTTAATTCCCCCTGCGTGTTGACAGACACTCTCATCTGGGCGACCTTGCTTTCTTCCTGTGTTTCCAGGTTTGGGGAGGGTTGGAGGCGGGTGAAAGGTGAAAGGTCAGCCTTGTGCTCAGTGCTGTCCCGGCCTCTGTCAACACAACCTCTGCTCTGTAATTCCATTTCCCCTGAATCATACTCAGAGTGGAGGTGGGGTTGACAGGGGTGTAGTCAAGGCAGTCTGTTAGCTGCACTGTTGCTGGTGCTTCACAACATAACATAGACACTGAGCTCATAGTGCATCAGGAGGGTAATCAGAGGGGGTTTTAATGACCTGCTTAACTGCCATCCATGTACACATAATGCGCACCGATGCGTTTTATCAGCTCTTGTAAAGAATCACAAAGGCCGTTTGATAAATCGTTAAAGCATTTGAGGAATGTGACTTTGACAGACCTTATGGAATGATTAAGCGTTTCAGTGAGTTTCTTATCAATTCATTGTCAAATAATTCAAATACAACAAATATCCGATGTTAGGAATGCTTCGATTTGAGTTGCTGCACCAAAAGAGAGATATTGATATAGCCAGTGTTCTGAAGCAAACATTTAATTAATATAGAAAAAGGTCAGACTAAATAACAGACATATGAGAGACAGCCCTTTACTTGCACTGAACACTCTGTTGATAAATTATTAGGTACGCTTCCATTCCTGGTCCAGTCGTGCCATACTTTGACCCCTGTTTTCAGCTTCCCTAACAGAAATGTTGTTTTCATTCACCGGCCAGCTCAGCTTTTTTCCCCCCCGTTGTTCATCAATCAATCTAACCACTGTGAGGACAAACACTACACAACACGACAGGCTCAACAACGGGACAAATGATCCTCCTGTTGCTGGTAGACTTTTTGTGTTTCCATTCAGCAGTAGGCCCCTCTCCTCTTTACTTCAATGACTGTGATTCATGGTTTGTTCAACTGGAATTAATGTAGTGGTCTCATTGCACCCTCATACATGAGAATATTGAATAAGTTACCTTTTTGGAAAGCCATATTTAGGGGTGTTGCTCAATTAACTAGCTATAGAGTGGTACTTGGTTGAGATAAAAGGAGGTCACCTTTTTTTAATGAAAAACGTTATTAAAAAGAAACTGGATGATCAGAATCATTTGGGTATATGCACCTACGTTAATGAAAAATTAATCTTTTCAAATTCGAGGTCATTAGTTGGCATGATCTCAACTCTGCTTTGGCCTCTGTGTTTTTACAATCAGACATCAAAGAGAGTATCGATGAAGTCGGACCTTAACACGTCCCTACCATGCACTCTGACCCCACAGCTCAATTAAAGACATTTTATGGTCTGCTCAATATACTGTGATCAATGTCAAATAACTGCTTTCGTAAATCAGGCCTTTTTCTAAACGGCCAAGGGTCACAGTGATCATGAGCATGCCATGAGTGACCCGCCCCCTCCTCAGGAATTCCCCCGTATTTCTTCTTTGATCCCACCCATCCAAATATCCCGCAAGGTGCTAGGAGCCGCCTGTCATTGTGATTGATTGTCCCTAAATACAGCAGGGCCCGATCGGCGGTCGGTTGCCACGGCAACTCACAGCGGGCCTTGCGTGTGTTTGTGTATGCGTCTGTGGTCTTTATTGAGATTGGTGGTTCTCATATCCCCAAGTCTCACCCTACAGCCCCGCTCTGTATAGAATACCATGTAAACCCAAATAATGGTTCATCGTACGCTGCCAGTGTGTGGCTGGGTGTGTGTCTGCGGGTGTGTGGCTGGGCGTGGGTGTGAGCCCCACCGTGTTTTCTTCATGTCAGAACAAAAGCACGGTTTCAGGGTTTTAAGGGTTTCAGGGCGACAGACGGGAATATGTTTTCCTTTCCATTGCCAAGAGAATGGAAAAATCTGGGGTGTAATGACTCTAGCCGTGAAATGAGAGTTAAACCATAATAATCATTAAGGGGCGACCACACACTCACACGCAGATACTCACACACTCACACACACACACACACACACACACACACACACACACACACACACACACACACACACACACACACACACACACACACACACACACACAACTAAAGACGCTACATACAACCATCTGCTTTGTTCTGTCCCATATCACTCATGTGCAAACAGAGGAGTAGATCTCACATATTCATACAGCCGCTAAACACACACACACACACATCATTAGGACATGCTTCTACTCACACTGCAAAAAGAATTCTAGGTATTCTCATTTTGTCATGAATGCATTTTCTCTGTCTTTCACCAAACCAGCACTCTTGCCCATATTCTACTCTCTCCAGCAGCTCTGTTTGGACAGTGATGTGATCCTTCTGGTCTGATCCTCCATTTTAAAAAATGGGCACTAATGACCGCTGAGCCCTCCAGCTGAACAGCCACGGTGGGAGGTGTCCCCTCGGCAGACCCACCGTGTATTAGTACTATCAGCTTGTTTGGTTTGTTGTGTCTTTCTGCTCCTACCTGATGTCTGTTTCACTGTCCCTCCTATTATCTGTTGCCATGTCAGCTGGTGGTCTCCAGGGTGAATCCACATAGGTTTTGTAACCAGGGATGTCTCTCTCTCTCCCTGTCTCTCTGTCGGGCTACTTTTCCCTCCATGTCTTTTTGGTCTTTTGTTTCATCGCAGCTGTCCACTTTTCACCCCCCCCCCATTCTCTGCGTACCCCCGCCTGCTTGTCTCTCTGTCATTTTAACCTTCACTCTCTGTCTGTCTGTGCCTGTCAGTCTTTCCCCTCCTCTCTACTTTTTGCTTTCATCATGGCTGTGTTTTTCTGCCGAGGTGAGTGTTGATAGCTCCCATATTTTCTCCCAGCCCTTTCCTCTTCTTTTTCTTCTGCCCTTCTCTCGTCCTCCCATCATGCTCCGCTCCCTCGCCTGGTCCACATCAGACAACAAATCACCCCCCACACCCCCTACCCCTCAGAAAAAAAAGGCGGTTGCAGATTTTCTTTTCTTTTCTTTTGCCATCATCACAGCACTGTCATTATTATGGGCCATTTTTAGGTCTGCCAGGGATTACAAATTTCACTTGTATCACATGACTGGAGAACTGGAGATATGTTTTCTGAAGCATGGCACGGTACATCCTGAGATGACACATTCATCAACTATTAAATAGTAGAAATGAAAAATAAATAAATAATCCCTTCCACTTTTCCTACAGTTCAATGTAAACAAATGGGCAGCGTTTCAGTTACATGTTACATATTAATATTTTATACACATTTAAGGGATGACACATCAGCACCCACCTTATATAGCACGATTAAGGAACTGACAGGTATCCAGGAACCTTGCATGTAAATCTGCGTGAAGCCTTTTTGCTCAGTTACTGTAAGAACTGAAAAAGTTAGACGAAATGTGCTTATCAGCAAGCTTAACAAGCACTGAGAGGTAGACTGTCTTAAACGTCAAACTGCGTCTCTATGCTGAGGTAAGCCAGCATGTCTTGCTGCATGCCAGTCTTTACTTGACATATATGAGCAGGGTTAATATTAGGTGAATGAAATGTATTTTTCCTGAATGTCAAGCTATTGGATTTAATAGACTTCACTGGCCACATCTGTTGTTTATTAAGTCGTTTCTGCTGTATTTGTATGATAAAATCATCACTTAATTTTACATTTTTCCTCCCGGTGGGCTCTTGTGAAGAAACGGTCAAGTTAATACTAATACATATAAATAAATGTTGGTGAATTATACAACATCAGAGTAGCCACAGACAGTCCTTTTTCCCAGTCGATTGTATTACATCCATCTTTTAGTTGCACTTTATTTATTCACTGTCATGTCGAGTATTTTGAATTTCATATAAACACCAACAGTAGCCAAAAATACCAAATAGTTGTGGAAACTTAATCAGTGGGGGGGGTTATTTGTGTGCTATTGTTTCCTTCCTTCTCCTTCTTTAAACATAACTGCGAACATGCAGCAGTAGCGGCAGCAGCGTGCAATGTTCTCGGCCAAGATCCATCATCAGATCTCGGCCAAGAGGTTATTCCTGACTGGACGTTTGCGGTCTTGTTTTCTTGAATCCCAGGAGTTCCATCAACAGGTCGTCCAAGCTGGAGGGAACACGCATTCCCTGTGTGCCCATGTCTGTCTGCTGCTACAGCCAGAGGTTGAGTTACACTCCTCTCTCCGAAATACAGCCAGGAAAAACAAATGACATCCTTTTTAAAGTTTTGAATCCGGGACAAAATTTCTTTTCCCCCCATCCTCTCAGAGCTTGGACCGTAATAGATCCGTCAACGTCAGAACCGTAGTTTGTGCCAATTGTTCTGCCCGGCCATGATTTGATGGCTTCCATATGAGTGGGTATCCTCTTATATCATAATGGGAACTGTAATCAGGACCAGTGTGTGAACGGTGGCTGACATCCTGCCATAAAGCATCCTGGAGCAGATACTTGCTGGCAATGGCACACACACACACACACAGAAATGTGCACACACACACATGCATATACATTCAACGCCTGTCTAAATGTGTGCGAACGGCTGAGACAATAGTTTCACCCACACACGGAGCCCACACCCCGTGTTACCGTTGTCATTCTTCATCTCATGTCGTTGCTGTGCCATCAGCGGCGGCTCCCGCCTTCGGGACAGGGATAGTTTCTGGAGACAGCACTTTCAGGGTGAGGCAAAATGGCCCTGTCGCTCCCAATCCCAGCTTGAATCCATCAGCCCCATCGTTCCCATCACCAAAAGCAATGAGGAGACGGATGGATGGCGATCAACTTGGCAAGCACCTGGAATAATTTGGAAAACGTCACAGAGACCGAAACCCATTCCAGGAATAGATTCCGCGACAGTGCCGCATTGAAAAAGAGAAATGTGTATTGAAAGTTTAATGAAAAGTAATACACCGCGGGAATGGAAAGCTTGACTCCTGAGGGGTTATTAAATTGTAGCAGTTGTGAAATGATGAAATACTATATGCACAGAAACTGAACTGGGAGAGTCCATCTGTGTATTGTGAATCAAAAACTGTCACAGATAATGTTACGTTTCAGACTAAAAGCCATTCTATTGACAAACAACGGACAGGAAATTACATTTTACTGTGGATAGAAGTTTCAAATTCAACTTTACAATGCTGAAAAGGTTAGCCTTCTATCTGGTTTCAGTCCAGGGGATTGTGTAATGCCAAAGATTATCCATATGGTTACATTATTCAAAGCCGTTTTCAATAAAAAATGTTTCATTTTATCTTATGTTTCGTTCTTCAGTTATTCTACCCACAACATAAAATCAAACTACAACTACCTCTATCATTACACATAATTATTTACGGTCTATTAATAATTATAATAACGTAATTATGCACTTTATGTACAGTCTTTATCTATTAGTTGGACTGACAGCATTTAAATATATTCCTAGAATTAACCATGCAATAATGACTTTATGCATTTTATATTAATCCCAATTTTTAAGGAAAAAAAAAGAATTCAAGCTGTTAATGGTCCCGGGGGAAATTATGAGTAGAAAGAGAAAAAAGGCTTGGTGGAAGAAACAAAAAACAAAAAATGAGAGTGAGTCAGAGATGGATTCCGCATGATTTTCTTTCACAACTGCTCGTGTTTAATGGGAGGAGGTGCAGATGAGTGCACAGTTGGTTTGAAGTGTCTGTGATGAAAAATGAGAAAGCAGCTGATGAAAATCTGAAAAGCTCTTTAAGCCATGTGAGATGCCTGGAATGGGGCGGGGGGGGGGGGGGGGCATTAATGTCAAAAATGGGAAGTTTTTCATATCAGTTCAGAGTGCATTGATAGGACACATCTGAATAATGGTTTATAGAACTCTAGTTGTGACACAGAAAATGGGGATTTTATTTCAGTTTTCTTACAAATAATAGACAAAGAATGGTCAGAATTTTCATACACACACACACACACACACTGGGAGGTGGGGACGAGAACCAGGAGGAGGACATTTTCAGTACAGTGTTATCAGATCCGATTCACTTAGATTATCATGCTAGTTCAGGGGACATCTTTGTTAACATTGTGTATCGGAGCAAATGAGTCTGAGATGCGTCTGGTCAGGCTGACCTGAGGCTCTCCGAGGGATCTGCCGTGTCTGCCATGCGCACCTCCAAATCTGGGTCATAATCACACCCTAATTCACACACTCATAAATCTTCTCTCACAGGCTCCGTTGTCGGCCCCATCCGCGGATACGCACTCACTCGCGCTCGCACACAGTGGTTATCGTGAGCCACCACGGGGGGATATTCTTAACAATTCATTTTGGTGCCTTTTCAGCGCCAAAGTTTAGGGCCTTTGATGTCTGAGTGGAAGTGCAAGAGAAAGCGAGTTTAATTTCACTGTACTCAAAGGCTGCCAAGGTCCACGAAGACTTTCGAAAGCATTCAGACAGCTATAAAATTAAGCCCCACTGAAGAACACGACGTAATGAAAAGAGGTGTTGAAGAGAACAAAAAATAAAAGCAGCATGTTCAACGTGTGAAGTTGAGAGAGGATGCTCAGCGGCTGCAAAACATTCTTCAAGGACGTATATGCATCTGTTTGCGGGACGTGAATGGAGACAACAGCGCGTGGCGCAGATTGTGAAATCAAAAACAGGTCCGTTGCAACGTAGCACAAAGGCAAGATTTCAGCTTTGTGGACATATAAAATTCTGGCATGTCATACACTTCAGTTGCTCTGAAAAAATATTCAATCATCCTTTCTCTTTCTAGTTTCTCTTTGAGAAATGAAAGGCCAAGAGAGCGGGCAGTGATATATATGAAGGGCTGTGACAGATTTATGCAGAGATGAACACAGAAACAAAGGTAAAAGTAATGTGGGAGTCAGAGGAGGTGAATCAGAGGCACTGGGATGGATCCAAGAAAATGTTTTTTTTTTTTGTCTCAAAACTTAGAAGAATACTCATACAGATTTATGGTTGAGTAAAGTGTTATCAATGTGTCCAGATTGATTTACTATTACAAGAGCTTGTACAGTCTCCTAATCTGCTTGAAAACCTTCATCAGACTTTATTATCAGCCTGTTAATGTGCTGGTCTTGAACGAAGGCCAGAGAACAAAACACTGAGGAAATTTTAAAAATTATCATTTCTTTACACATTGCTTATTTCCGACCTCTTTCCCCATCGTTTTTCACATGATTCCAGGCACGAGAGCACAAGTGTAAGGAATGGATTCAACAGATGCTTCACACAGTAGCAAGTCAGGGAAAATACTTCCCCTCAGGACCAATGAGCCCATCATTTACTGCCGATATCATGTTAGTGTCTGGAGTTGTGGTTTATGTGTAAAACAAAATCCACAACCGAGACTCCCACTCTGCGCTGTCCTCCACTGTGTAGAGGCTGCACTGGATGAAATCAGAGCTACGCCTTATCTTTGAAGCTATAGAGTTCAGTTTACACTGCAGCTCTGTTTAGTCTACATCCTTTTTTATTTAGAACGACTGAAGGCACATTGTTTGAAATATGAGCCGTGGGCTTTGTATGCGTACAAGATGTAAATTCAGCCATCACGTTAAAAAGATGCAGGCGGCAGCGACAACTAATAGTCGATCCAGGCGTTATATATTTCTGACATCGAGCTGGAAGAAAAATGGATCAGAGAGCATGTAAAGCAGCAAAGTAGATGACACAAACTAATCACAAACATCACTGAAAATGTGCTGCGCGCACGCCGCCATCCATCACGGCGGAGCTTTGAAACTGTTGCCAAACGCAGGGAGGGACGAGCATCATCTGCGACTGATGCAGGAGAGGAGAAAATAAGAGAGCATGAAACATAAGAGGAGAGAGGTCCTCCTCCTCCTCCTCCTCTTCCTCCTCCTCCTCCCATCGGCCTCCAGCACATTAATTGAGTTTGGATGGATTGGAGATCGATGGTGGTGAGGCCCCCCGATAGCTCAGCGGTAAGAGGGATTAAAATTTGAAATCAATTAGTTTTGTGTCTGCAAACCCTTACCTCTGCGGGAAGGGAAAATCAATTAAGGAAATTAAAAGTTGAAGCAGCGACAAGAAAGTCATTTTCAACGAGCTTCTCCACTTTCATCTCCGCTGGAGCCCGGGCGCTGAGTGGCACCGAGGATCAGATGGTGCCTTTATCTCCGATCCTTAGAAGAGCCCTGGGCCCTGTGGAGAAATTCATGGGAGGTATCTGACCTTTGAACTTTTGGCCTCTGTAGAAAGGGACTCCCCGGCACACCTGGTTTACTCCGCTGCTTGGAGCACACAAAGATACACACACACACACAAAGAAAAAATGAAGTAATGCAGTTACAGTTCTAAGCTCTTAGTGTTTGCTTAATGTATGTAAAGCTAAGCCCCACAGTTCTCAACCTTTGCCATAGAAAATATCACTTATTATTATGAGTACTCTTTTTTGTTTTTAGCCACATACTCAGAGCTCCTAGACATCAGACTTCAAGGAGAGGCTTTTGAGCCTCTGAACACTCACACGGAGCCCTGGAAGTCCTCACACACACCCCAGACACGCATATGCTCTTGTTTTATTTATATATATATAAAAAAACGTACAACGTATTTGTTGTCAAAAATCACCATTTCAGCTTCTCAACAGCTCCTAATCACTCAGGGGTACACAGGGATAGAGATGTGGACGTGCATGGCGATAACAGTGCAGAGAGATGCTTGCTGCAGCGATACAGGGGTTAGAGGTAAGGAGACAGAGAGTTGCTTTGAAGAGGGCGTCTGTTCTGCCTGGTAACAGACCACACCGCGCCCGCCCCGCAATCATCAGCCTCTCGGCGGGAAATCATCGCCGGGGGTCAAAGGTCGGCCGGTGACCAAACAACAGCAGGGCTGGATGCACAAGGCTGAGGTGAAAGATATCACTGTGGGATGATTGCAGATGGTGTCTGGCTGAGCACGTGGAGCACATACCGCTCGCTTCTATGACTGAAAAAATTCAGAAAAAAGATACGCTGAAATAGACCACACTGCTTTTTATTATGTCCATACTCCCACAGTAAACACCGAAATCCAGTTAAACTGAATATATGCTCAGCTTCACCTTTTTAGTGCATTTCAGTGCATGCATCCTGTGGGACCACAAATGAGAAACTTTGTTTGTATCGAATTTCCTTGATATTAAAAAAGGCTTTTATGTGTCTTTATAACCACTGACCACGAGCTACCCTACGCAGTTCTTCTGCTCACAGGATTTTCCAACCATTCATTCAGAATCAGGGGCAGTTTGGGCTTAATCTTGCCCAAGGATACATCAACATTTAGGCTGCAGGGGGCTGAGATCGAACCATCATCCCTCAGATTCACGGATGATAACGCTGCCTCTGAGATGCAGTCGCTCTAAGTCTTTTCTGCTTTTATCAAACACAAAAAAACACATTAGATAGAAAATAATGTCTGTCTCAGTGGCAGTTTGTGATAGCTCTCAGCAACCTATTATTATTTAGGCCTATGGATTAGTGGATTCTGAAAGTTTCCCACTGTTTAATTGTTGAACTTGAAACTGTTTCTTTTTTTCCCTCTTGTGCATAATGTTTATTATATCGTGCACTGAATTTAATCACTCTGCACTCAGTTGAGCTTCTAATGCCTCATGAGCATCACCTCAAGAATTAGCCACTAAACTTATAGAGCACACTCACACTCACACACAGACACATACACACTCACACACTGTGGATAAAAGTGCTCTTATGTCAGCGAGAGGGAATGAGGAAAGAAAGAGTTCCTCCACTCCGTTCCTACAAAAGAAGCAAACAGGCTTTGATATTGGTGAAGAGAAGGTCCCTCTGAGACCAGTTGGAAGTAATCTATTCTACACATATAAAGACACAGAGCCATTTCCCTGCCCCGCACTCGTCCCAGAGTCTCTCCAAAGAGGGACACAGGCGAACAGAGAGTGTGGTGGAATGAAAAGAAGGGCACGGGGTAAGGATGTAAAAAAAGAGTATTGGGGGAGAAAAGGGAGCTGGGAAAGCGGAGATGGGACGAGAGGGGCAGAGGATGAACAGGGTGGAAAGAGGGTAAGGGGTGGGGGGTAAGGGGTGGTGGTGGGGGGTAGTCAGTTTGTGGATAAAGACAAGAACGAGAGCGTTGAAGAAAAATCATCTTATGCCAAAGTATCTGCACCTGAGAGCAATTTGTCCCCAATTTTGGGAGCTTAATCACACCATTGAAGTGTGTGCACACAAATACTGACACACACACACACACACACACACACACACACTCTGCTGCAGCATTTGCAGGGTCTGGAGGGAGTTAGACACGCGGATGATGTCTTCTGGGAAAGCTGCAGGGGTCTTTGAAGAGATACCCAGCTCTCCACCACTCTGCACGCTAGACAGTGGGGGCCCTCTCATTTCTAGTACAGCAGAATGTGTGTGTGTGTGTGTGTGTGTGTGTGTGTGTACGTGTGACCCTGGCTCCTCCATCTTCTGCCATAGGGTGTTTTTTTTTTTTTGCTTAATACTCCACAGGCTCTCTTTCATGGTCTGGGCACTGTTTCTGCTGAAGTAGCTTGGGTGGAGTTCCTCTTGTGGGCAAGGGTGGTAAAGAAAGAAAGAAAGAAAGAAAGAAAGAAAGAAGGAAAGAAAGAAAGAAAGAAAGAAAGAAAGAAAGAAAGAAAGAAAGAAAGAAAGAAAGAAAGAAAGAAAGAAAGAAAGAAAGAAAGAGAAAGTGCACTTGCTAACTACTCTCTCTCTTCCTTATCAGTGTGTCGGAAATAAGGCATTAGCCCCTGGAACGGCGCCAGAGCTGGTTCTTTATGATTGGCTTGTAATAAAAACTGCCGAGAGATCAGATGGGATGAGAAGACGGAATGAACATTTCAGATGGAGGAGGAAGGGGAGGAGGAGTAGGGAGCGTGAGGGTGGAGGAGGAGGAGGAGGACTAGGAGGAGGAGGAGGAGGGAGTTTTGCGGTGAGGAGAGTTTTCTTAAAGCGCTGAGCTGTTATTGCAACGGGCGGCCCAGGAATGCAACCGCGCACTGCTCTGACCAGAGAGCCGAGGAGAGTGAAAGGAAAAGAAAAAGAGGGAGAGAAAGATTGGTAAACCAGAGTGCGACCAGGCTTACCACATTATGTCATCAGGGCTTTATGATCTGCTAATAACCAAATCGTATTGAAGGAAAACACTCTGGTTTCAATTAGGGCCCGCGAGCGCTGTTTGACTTTTAGGTATAGGGTCCGTATCTGGGAACACTGAGCCAGGCTAATTGTCAAAGCATGTGCACGTTAAATGTCGGAGACGGACTCGCGCAAGCCAGAAATGATGACAAACATCAAGGCACGTCCTAATTCAAAAATACGATCCCTCAAACGCCGTATTGCTTACGGTTCGTGTAATGCTGCCCAAACATATTTTAAATATTACCAGTTGTGTGCATGACATTTATACGAACATATGTGCAACGGAATGTAACGTGATCCTCGTAAATTGGCAGCCCTAAGAAAACACATCGGGGCAAAAAACAGAGCTTGGGCAGAGCGGATGAAAATGGACCCTGAAAAGACGTGTTTCATTTCACATGAGTCGAGAGTGATGCGGCTCGGCCTGACTTCTAGTCAGAGATCACGTCTGTGCATGTTAACGCGCCTGTGGAGGACCCCGAGGTCATACCCTCTGCAGTTTTCACTTCAAGGAACTTCAAAAGTCACTCATGGCACTGACACCAGATATGTTTACATTTCACATTCATATATTTCATATTTCTTTTCAATTCTTGAAAAAACTAATCATTTTTCAATTTTTTGCTCCCCTTTGTGATACGGGCTTATTTAGCTTGTGCATCAGATATTGTTGCTATTCCCAGTTTTATACCTTTAAATGGAGTGACGGCTTTCTAACTATTTTCAACAAATGTATTATCTAATGATGTATTTATTTATGTAATCTGAATTAGTCACTGATATCATTTTATTAATATTCTTTTATTATTTATTATATTCTTTTAAAAAGGTAATGGAGCATTGTAAGTATGAAACAAGAAGAGATTTGTGACTGGGAAGCATGATCATTCTTTGGAAGGTACCGTTATCATCAGTGATTTCAATGCTGATATCCAGAATTGTAGTGTCTGGCAACTTGAGCTGAATCTAACTTCTTAAATCCAACTGTTAATATCTTATCTCCAAGCAAGATAGCAAAGTCTAGACACTATTTTTATGGGTTATAACTTCTACACTTTTATAATATCATACGTTGGGTATCTAATGTAAAAGATGAAGACAGGCGGAGTATTCACCGGTGGCTGCTTTACACTGCATCAGGTTTAATCCAATTAATGTTTTATGTTGTTTGGCTCCTCAGAAGAGCCTGAGGAGCAAAGATACTGTGGTACAATTTCCCCAGAGACATGCCAATGCTGATCATTTGATTAGGTACTTTTAATTAGTGACTAACACAACCAGAGAACATCCTGAGACAAATCACTCGGAGCAGCTCAGAACCAAGGGCGGAAGGGAGGGAACTGGGTGGCGCCAACCCATCCATCACCTTGTCTCAAAGGTCTCTAATTAGCTGGGGCCAATCAACAGGGGCAATCCATCAGCCCTCACGTCGGCCCCGGCCAATCGCCGGGCGCCATTAGTCACCGTCTGCGCTGGCCTGAGCCAATGGAGCGGCTGCGTGGTAGAGGGGAGTGAGGGCCGGCTGCCAGGGATGCGGGGGTTTTAGAGGACGAGTGGTGGAATGGGCCGTGACAGCTTTATTCATCCGACGCTTAAACAGCCTCAGAGGAGAGGCAGAGAAATGTCAACGTGGAGAGGACGATTACGAGAGATATCGATCCCCTCTCCCTTCCCCGAAAAGAAAAGAAAACACTCCTCCTTCTCCTCCTCCTCCTCCTACTCCTCTGCCTCGGCGCTCCCCGAGGCCCGCTCCGCTAGACGCTGGTAGACAGGTGGAGAAAGGAGGGAGGAATGGAAGGAAAACGCTCTGTCCCCCTCGTTCATCCTTTCCCCTTGCTCATGCCGGCTCTTGGATTTTAGCTGGCGGTGCATCTGCTCCACAGTAATACAGATAATGCTTACCC